>JASEVX010000006.1:78864653-79084653 GCA_031761405.1 Serripes groenlandicus
AGATCCAAGGCAAAAAATAGGAACATCTGGAAAATTGGAAGTATGCAGAGTTGCAAATATTATTGGATACACAAAAATTGCCCATAATGATATATTTCTTCTTTTTCAACAATTGTTCAAAAACCATCTGCTGCAGAGGTTTTAATAGAAAGACTAGTCTTTTGTACAATGATGCAACTATATCAAATACCATATATCTGCAGCAAACGACTTTGAAAATCTCTTGGAAATGAAAGTACATGTATATTTATTGAATAAAGTTGAAAACTTTGCGACAAAAGGAGAAAGTGCTGTGTTTGCAAAAGTTGTCTTCTGATGTGCATCAAAATGCGTCTGCATGTGGGAAAGGACAAAGTGCATCTCCATTACTTGTATGCCAATAAACCTTTTTGTTACGCCAAAAGGAAGTTGCAATATGACCTTTTATCGACCTCATGGCTAAATTCATATTTAATGGAAAAAAAGTGTTTAAGATGTCAAACAGAAATTAGAAATGTGCTTTACTCTTCATGTTGTGTTTATTTAAAATAAAAAGTTGTACATGTACCATTTTTTTCAGTTTCCGCCCCGTTATGCATTTTATTTTCTTAACCTTTTCCATCATGCAGATGTATTTCATGCATATATAGCATGCGTATTTTGAAAACATTGTGGCAACAGGCGAAATTGCTCATGATGATCAATTTTTCCTCTTGTCACAATGTTTACAACTCTATTATTCAATAAATATTCTTTCATTTATTAATAGAGATTGACCATGTTCTTGTATTGTTGTTCTCAAAGTCACTGCTGCAGATTTATTGTATGTGAGAAAGGGTTAAGTTATTGTAATTTATCTCAAAATACTAAACGAGCTTGTGCTTTTACTGTAAGCTAGTTATCATTCATGTTTTGTTGTACCGGTACATGTACTCTGAAATAATTGTATTGAAAAAAAAATGTTACACAAAATCAAAGTCATAAACATTGAACAATTATGTTTATAATCTTGTCATATTTTTTGCAAATGCTAAAAGGATCACTGCAATTTACCTATAACTTCACAAAAATAACCAACATATTTTTTTTTAAACATTATTGGGAAAGGGGATAATTTTCAGTTTTCTTCAGTGGCTTCCCTCCGATGCACTCATGCATGGGTGGTATTACCACCGATGTCAGGTTAAGTTTACCAAAAACACTGGTATTTACCAAGCAAACATAGTCATATGACTGAAATGCGAATGAAAGTGGCTTTAAACATAATCAAACAATTCATTTTTCTACAAGACTGTTTGTCTTGTACAATTATTTTAAGTTTGGATTCCACTTGCCCAAAATTTCTGACAAGCGATATTGTCAAAAACTTTATTTCTTACTATAATTATCTCATAATATTTATCGACAACGAAAACGCAGGTGGAAGGGTGTTAATTCTTTCCCTCTTACAAACGTATATATTCATGCAGCAGACAATTTGTGAAACTCATTATCAGCAATTTTCTCCTTTTGCCACAATGTTTTCAAATCTAAAATAAACATACGTTAATCTATAGTCTATCCTTAATTTTGACAATATCATTTCAAGATCATCAACTGAGAGGGGGAAGGGTTTATCTATCATACATAATGCTGAGCCTCGGTAACGCAGGCTGTCAATCCAGGGCTTGTGTGTTTGAACCTAGCTTGGCCAACATTCTTTCCAACGTTTGACAAAAGTCACTGTGACATACTTCATTCGTGTTCCACCAATGGGCTAACAGTCTGTGGTAAAACAGCCAGTTGCTTGGAAAGTATGTTGTGAAGAGTACTGGTGGGTGTGAGAAAGCCAGGAAACACATGAGTAGGTCAACTGGCCACCAAGATTTCACTAAACCGTTAACTAATGGAATCATGACCTGTGAGCTACGTATTCTCTTCTGTAACCCTTTCTCACATACAACAATTCTGCTGCAGACAACTTTGAAATCATCTCTATTGAAAATCTCTTGATAAGATAGCTAAATTGTTAAATAAAGTTGAAAACATGGTGGCCAAAGGAGAAATTGCGCATCATGAGAATTTTCACCTTTGGCCACAATAATTTCAAAAGTCGTTTGCTGCTATTGTGTCAAAATGCGTCTGCAGGTGGGAATGGTTTAATTGAAGGTCTTTACAGGATAAAAAATGCTCAAAGTAGAATTATGCTCTACACACATCAGTGTCATTGCAATAAATCCTTTCCCACATATAGATGCATTTTGTTGTAGCTGTAGCAGATGAATTTTGAAAACATCGTTTCAAAAGTAGAAATTGCTCATAATGAGTTACTTGTCCTTTTACCAAATTTTTTATCAACTCATTGAAATAATGACGAGTTCATTTAAACAAATTTTACAATTTTTCATAGATGTTTTCGAAGTCTACTACATATGTTGTTGTACAGGTATGTGGGAAAGGGTTTAAAGGTAACATACAGTAGGCAATCCTTTCCCACCAGCAGACACATTTTCATGCAATATCAGCAGACGACTTTTGGAAACATTGTTGCCAAAGGTGAAATTGCTCATAATGAGCAATTTCTCCTTTGGTCACAATGTTTTCAACTTTATTTAAAAATTAAGCTATCTTTTATGGAGATTTTTCAGGTTTTTGCCACTATGTTTAAACTTTTCAAAGTCGTCTGCTGAGGATTTGTTGTATGTGGGAAGGAGTTAACTTCAAATGCTGTTATATGTTTGTGTCGTCTGCCTTGGTTGGGAGATACATAGGGACCAATGCTCTGCCCTATGTAATGCTTCTCTTGACTGACCTATTGACAGGTGGCACATACTCCTTCCAACTCTTTGTTATAACACTACAACTGCAGCTCCAATTTTAATCAAACTTGGCATACGCAACTGCATAAAGAGACATTTTTTAGTATAGGTTAGGTACCCCCATTCCTTTATCATCAAGGTCACTGGTTTATAAAATTTGAACTTGCATAATTATATGTTATGATTTATAGATAAGGTTTTTCTGCTACATATGTTTGATAAATAAGGTTTTTGTTAAAAATGATCACAAATCAGAATTTTATTCTGAATGAATGTATTAATGAGCAAGAAAAATAAAAATAGATTTAATGATAATATTATGTTGCTTTAAATAATTCAATTGTTTCTTTAATCCCCTTTCCCTCATATAGACGCTTTCTGACGCCTCTGCAGCAGACAGCTTTTTGAAAACATATATATAGTGACAAAAGAAGAAATTGCTCAAAACGAGCAATTTCTTCTTTTGACACAATGTTTTCCACTTTTAGTCATAGGTTATCCATTCAATTATAGAAATATTCTATTTTTTGGCCGGATTGCTCTAGCAATTCCGGTCTATAGATTGGTAGATAGATAGATAGATATTTCTTTATTTCCTCCAAATGAAGAGTAAATACATACATACATAATACGACAAATAAAAGAAATAACAGTAAACAGTCCACATATTAGTTATTTACAGGTTGCTATAAGAGACATACAAGTATTAACATCGAACTTACGCAATTTAAGCATTGTGTGTATATGTGTCTTGGAGGGATTTGTTTGGTGGTTGTGGATGCAATAATGGAAAAGGATCATGATGAGGGTGCAGGTTAATCATTTAATGCACGCATGCTACGTGACTATATCTGTATGTAAGAAAGTTGATGCTTATCCTTAACGAAACGAAACTCAAGGAACAGCAGCATTTCAAATGTTTTGTATGTTGAATATCCATCAGCAATTCTTTTCACAAAAGAATTACCAGAGGATGTGGTAGCCTATATTATATTGGATGCTAGAATGTGTCACATAAATATCATGTTATTGTCTGGTTATAGTGGTATTTCGACATTACAATATACAATTTTATATAAACAAACACGCTTGCTCGCGCGCACGCAAACACGGACATATGCACTTACGCACAAACACATGCATGCACACAGCCCACAATGTATGAGCAAATAATGGTAAATACAGAAATTATAGAATAATATTTATACACATATATACACACATACACACACACACACACATACATACATATATACATACATTTAGATGTATATATATATACCTATATGTACATATACACATACCCGCATCGAGCATACCCGATATATATATATATATATAATATACCATTAAGAAATAGATATACATACAATATTCTTACTCAAGTAATGTACATACTTCAGGCACTGTTTAAAACATGCGACTCGGGAGTTATCACCGAGAACAAATGACATAGTTCAATGATTTGCTCGTCGGGTTTCATACAAATAAATGTGTTGAAATCGGTTTCTCCTAAGGAAGAGACAAGCTATACCCAAAGCTTCTCTCGTATTGGTTCGTTTACAGAACAAAATAGTAGTAGGTGTGTAGCTACACATAAAACAGACTCTATACAGTTTGGACAGTATGTATTATACTTTTTATGTCCGTCCGTCTGTCTGTCTTTCCGTCAACATTTTGGTTAAAGTTTCAGGTTGAGGCAAAATCTAAGCACTGGAAAGGGTTACAAACTCGAAACTTTGCCTGAATGTAACCAGTAACAAGTTCTATTGATTTCTATGGTTACTTTGACTTTGACCTTGGTTTGTCGATTTTCAAGGTCAAATGGCCGACAATCCGGCCTTACCATCTTCAGCGGTTTCTTGTTGACAAAATATGTTCAAAATCGTCTGCTGCAGAATTGTTGTATGAGGGCAGGGTTTATCCCTTTTCCATACAACAAATCTGCAGCAGAGGCCTTCTAGATGCGTCTGGACAAAACATGGACATTTTCTATAAATGAAAGTTTGACTACTGGATAAAGATGAAAACATTGTGGTAAAAGTTTTCTGCCGCAGATGCATCGAGATGTGTCCGCAATTGGGATTGATTAAAAATGGTGGTAGTGACTTTCCTCCTTAACCCTTTCCCTCATACGACAATTCTGCAGCAGACGACTTATTTTGTAAAAAAAATAGAAATCTCTTTAATTGAATGGATAACCTATGACTAAAAGTGGAAAACATTGTGGCAAAAGGAGAAATTGCTCGTTTTGAGCAATTCCTTCTTTTGTCACTGTTTTCGAAACGCCGTCTGCTGCAGAGGGTTAATATTCAAGGTTATAGGAATATCATTACGACTGATGGGCAAGTGTAAGAATAAACTTACCACCAGTACTGGTATTTTACCAAAGAAACACTGTAATATAATTTATACCGCTGACACTAGCATTAAGGGTCATTTGAAATGCCTCTCTTTATTAGTGTTGTCAAATGGAGACAATTGCAGCATGCGGCGTCCACAGATTTTTTTTGCTCTGCAACCCCAGCAAGTCTGATCCAATCTTGGTGACAATGTGATTTTCAGTCAGCTCCTCTCTCACATACAACAAATCTGAAGCAGACGACGGGGCGAAACATTTGGGCAAAACCTCTCAAAAAGGAAAGTGTAATCACTGATAGTCGTCTGCTGCAGAGGCATCAAAAACTGTTGACTTATTGGAAAGGTTAATTAGTTACTGTTTGTAATATTACCGTTGTTCACAATTTCTAGCCTGAGTTGTTCCACTTTTCAGCAAACTTTGTCTATGGGGACAATATCTCGGCCCAGATACATTCTGTCTCAGGGGGGATAGAGATATTGAGTAATGATTACTGAGACAAAATTCACAGGAGGCAAAAAGCATCTGTGTGGCATGCTTAGGCTGATCTGGATCAATACTATACGCAGAGTCAAGAATGTTGGTTTGATCACGGAATGACTCAGAGGTATTTTGGCTTGCTAACTCGCCTAAGATGCTACAGTTATGGCCCCTGATGTGACTATATTGGGACATTTTGACACTTAAGTTATGGCTCCTTGAACGGCATTCATTGTGACAGTATTGCACAAAGGTTATTGCCTCTTGACAGGTGTATGCTATTGTGACAGTTTTGCACTAAAATTATGCCACCTTGCCCCTTCACAAACATAATATGGTCATAGTATTATCCCTTGATGGGTTATATATTGACAGTTTAGCACTAAATAAATTGCCCCTTGACAGGCACAAATGGTGACAGTTTGGAACCAAAGATGTTCCTTGACAGGTATAATTATGTTGTGACAGTTTGACACTAAAATAATGGATCCAAGACAGGCATATGTCATGAAAGTTTGGCACTAAAGTTATGTACCCTAGACATGTATATGTTGCGACAGTTTGGCACTAAAGTTATGGACCGTAACCATATAATTCAAAAAGGACCCGCTACCTGGCGGTCATGTTTTTTTACCAATCAACATGGCTTGAAGGAATCTGATAGAGGGTCACCCAAGCACCATGTCTACAAAATTATTTGAAAATTGGCCATTCAGTTTGGTTGCCATGGAAACCAGAATTCTGCATGGATCCCAACAATTTGAAGGAATTCCGGTGAGGACATCGAGAGGATTCTTTCTGTGAAGTTTCATCCCAATTGACCCACTGGTTACAGACAAATTAAAGGCAATCACTTTGTGCTCAGGTGAGCTAAAAATTGCGACTAAAGAAATGGTCTCTTGACATGCATATCGTGACAATTTGGAACTTAAGTTATGGCCCCAAGATAGGCGTACATTGTGACAGTTTGGAACTAAAGGACCACTTAACTAGCTGATTGTGACAATTTGACGGGTGTATATTGTTTAAAGTTTGGCACTAAGGGCATGGCCCCTTGATGGGCATATATTGAAAGTTTGGCACTAATAGGGTAACAGGCATATTTATCAGATTGGCATTAAAGTTATCATCCATTGACAGGTGTATCTTGTGAAAGTTTGGCACTAAGATTATGGCTCCTTGAAAGGTTTATAATTGTGAAAGTTTGGCACTAAGCTTATGGTCCTTGAATGGTCTATATTGTGAAAATTTGGCACTTAGATTGTGGCTCCTTGAAAGGTTATATTATAAAAGTTTGGTACTAAGCTGACGGCACATTGACAGGCATATATTGCAAGTTTGGTACTAATGATAAGTGTAAATTGTGACAATTTGGAACTCAGTTTATTGTCCCTTAGCAGGCATATATTGTGACAGTTTGGCATTTATGTTATTGCCCCTTGATGAGTGTAAATTGTGACAGTTTGAAACTCAGTTTATGGTCACTTGGCAGGCATATATTGTGACAGTTTGGCATTTAGGTTATTGCCCATTGATGAGTGTAAATTGTGACAGTTTGAAACTCAGTTTATTGTCCCTTGGCAGGCATATATTGTGACAGTTAGGTAATTTAGGTTATTGCCCCTTGACAAGTGTAAATTGTGACAGTTTGAAACTCAGTTTATTGTCCCTTGGCAGGCATATATCATGACAGTTTGGCATTTAGGTTATTGCCCCTTGATGAGTGTAAATTGTGACAGTTTGAAACTCAGGTTATGGTCACTTGGCAGGCATATATTGTGACAGTTTAGCATTTAGGTTATGGTACCTTGATGAGCATAAATTGTGACAGTTTGAAACTCAGTTTATGGTCCCTTGGCAGGCATATATTGTGACAGTTTGGCATTTATGTTATTGCCCCTTGACGAGTGTAAATTGTGACAGTTTGGCATTCAGGTTATGGCCCCTTGATTTGTGTAAATTGTGACAGTTTGAAACTCAGTTTATGGTCCCTTGGCAGGCATATATTGTAACAGTTTGGCATTAAGGTTATTGCCCATTGATGAGTGTAAATTGTGACAGTTTGAAATTCAGTTTATGGTCACGTGGCAGGCATATATTGTGACAGTTTGGCATTTAGGTTATTGCCCCTTGATGAGTGTAAATTGTGACAGTTTGAAACTCAGTTTATGGTCACTTGGCAGGCATATATTGTGACAGTTTAGCATTTAGGTTATGGCACCTTGATGAGTGTAAATTGTGACAGTTTGAAACTCAGTTTATGGCTTGACAGGCCTATAATGTCACAGTTTCTCCCTTTTGTTCTACAATGTTTTCAAAATATGTCTAGATTAGGGATACATTCAGTAATATTATAGATGTCTGAGTTGGTGATCCAAAAAAACATGATAAATTCATTTCTATTGAATATCTTTAATACCTTGGTATACTGAACACATGTAACACACAGCTAAAAATACAGACTGTAACAGAACATGTTATAAACACATAAAGACATGTACAGTAAAATATCTAGATTAAAACAAGGAATGTTACATAGCCAACACAAAACTGTGTTTCAACAGTGACCATAAAACTGGTGATCTATTTTATAGTGAGCTTTATTAAATGGATTCTAAAATATTCCCATTATAACTAAGCTACCTTCCTATGAAATTTGGTTAGAATTGCTCAAGTCTAAAGAAATTCATTTGTCAGAAATAAAAGTTTGACACTGGCACATCCGAAAACAACTGCATCTCCATTTTAATAACCAGGTTTTGACTTTGTTGAAAAAATCTCGTTTAAATATCTGTTGATTTATTTTATGAAAACAACAAAAACAAAAATGTAATATTGTATATCGGTGAATCTACATGTATAATGACATATAATATAATTATTTTGATTTAACATGAAAATATGATTATGAACAAGAGTGTTCGTAGAACGTATGTCATTGTGTGACCTGCAAATCACTTATAACTTTAACACGTTCTCGGACACGGATACCATTTCATTTCTATGAAACAGACGACAAATACAACATTTTGGAAATAGGAGAAACCCTCCAATTTACTAGGTATATAACAGATATAGTAAATACATATTCCTCAAATGTTTATTAAAGCAGATACATCTGATAATACCCATTTCATGGATAAATGTTTTGGCTAAAAATATTATTAAAACAAGATGCCCAAGAGGGCCAGTATCACTCCACTGCATTAGGCAAAACTATATCCTGGATACTTCTGGAGAAGAAGGTTTATAAAGTTTTAACTATAGCCATAGAAGGCAAAACAGCCCCATGTGTTCATGTTTTCAACCAATCAACATGGCTTGAAGGAATCTGATAGAGGGTCACCCAACCAAATTTCTGCATGGATCCAAAAAAGTTGAAGGAATTTAGGAGAGGGCATTGAGAGGATGCTACCATGACGTAAGCTCAACTGGCTTTCAGCCAATGGACCTAAAATTTATTGAAAATGTGGGAAAAGAAGATACAGCTCATCATGAGCCATTTTTCTTCTCTCTCTCTCTCTCTTTTTGTTTAAAAAAACATGTGCTGCAGATATGCCAAAACATGTTGTTTTTAAGCAACTGCTTATCCTTTTATCTGATACAAAAATAACATAGAAAACATCTGAGGAATTGTTAGAATAACTTTGAAACTACTGGTTAATTGAAAATATTTTGGGTAAAGGGGAAATAGCTCATTTTGCGATGATGTGCATACTTTTAAAACAAGCAAAAGTTAAGACTTTCCCACTTGAAGACCGTACTGAAGCAGATGTCTTTTGAAATAATAGTTGCAAAAGAAGAAATCTCCTTTTGTCACAATGATTTCAACTCTATTCAATTATAACACTTTAAGTATACAGATTATCAATATTTTTCTCTAGATGCTTTCAGTCTCCTGCAGCAGATTTGTTGTATATGGTAAATGGTTATGGAGTCACAAAACAATGAGTTATCTCCCTTTGGATAGAAAAAACATTACAATAGCACACCAGTATGGAACATGAACCCTTTCCTACATAGGCACATACAGATATGTTCTGAAGCAGAAAGACAACCTTTGAAAACATTTTGACAAAGGAAGAAATTGCTCATAATGAGCAGTTTCTCGCTTTGCCACAATATTTCAACTAGATTGAATAATAATTGCACTTTCATTAGTAGATATTTTCTATATTTTTGCTTAGATTATATCATATAGACTCTTTCTGACGACGGCTTTTAGAAACAAGAGGCCCATGAGGGCCTATGCTCTACTGGTATGGTTCTTTGGTCATTTTCAATCCAGAGCATGTATGTATGGTGAAGATCGGATAGTAAATGGAGGTTCTTTTGTGTTCACAAGCTGTATTATAGCAATTTTACAATTTCATGGGCCATAATCCAGTCTTGCATGGGCGGATCTAGCTGGTTTTCAAAAGGAACCAAGCTCTCATCAATATTTAACTACTATCTAAGTTTGGTGAAGATCAGATAGTAAATGGAGCCTCTATTGTGTTCACATGCTCAATTATAGCAATTTGGACAATTTCAAGGGCCATAATCCAGTCTTGCATGGGCGGATCTGGCTGGTTTAGGAAAGGAACCGAGCTCTCATGGATATCTTACTACTGTATAAGTTTGGTTGAGATACAATCAAAAGTGAAGACTATCGTGTTAAAAAGTTCTTTTATAGCAATTTCGACCATTTCAAGGGCCATAATCCAGTCATGCATGGGCGGATCTGGCTGGTTTTGAAAAGGAACCGAGCTCTTATGGATATCTAACTACTGTATAAGTTTGGTTGAGATACAATCAAACGTGAAGACTGTATCGTGTTAACAAGCTCTTTTATAGCAATTTTGACCATTTCAAGGGCCATAATCCAGTCTTGCATGGGCGGATCTGGCTGGTTTTCGAAAGGAACCGAGCTCTCATGAATATCTAACTACTGTATAAGTTTGGTTGAGATACAATCAAACGTGAAGACTGTATCGTGTTAACAAGCTCTTTTATAGCAATTTTGACCATTTCAAGGGCCATAATCCAGTCATGCATGGGCGCATCTGGCTGGTTTTCGAAAGGAACCGAGCTCTCATGGATATCTAACTACTGTATAAGTTTGGTTGAGATACAATCAAACGTGAAGACTGTATCGTGTTAACAAGAAATTGTTTACGGACGCACGGACGGACGCACACACGGACGACGGACACATCGCCACGACATAAGCCCTTCTGGCCTTTGGCCAGTAGAGCTAAAAATGACGACGAAAGAAGGAATTGCTCAAAACAAGCAGTTTCACCTCTTGTCACAATGTTTTCAACTCTATTCAATTATTGTAATTTAATTTAAAGGGAGTTCTAACTGTTTTCGGGTATGCTGCTGCAGATTTGTGATATGAGGAAAATGGAGGGTTAAAAACATCTGTGTTCACATTCAAAATATAAATAAATTATATTTTAAATATATTGTTTTATTAAAAACCATTAAAAGTACTAGCGTAGAATACTTTTAGCAAATCCCTGAGAGAAACATCTTGTAAAGATGTTTGTTATGATAACCTTCAAAGCTAAAGGGGATATTGCTTTTATCTTATAAGTAATTTCATGATTTCCAAATATAGTTAGTCTCCACAAACATTACCTTGTGTAGAGTGGTTTGTTGCATATGGCAAAGGGTAAAACAGAGTGCCATTGTTTTCAAGTCAATTAAGGTCCCTGATACGTATTATAATCTTTGCTATTGAAACAAAAGTACGAGCCTGTAATATTAATGGGTAGTAAAAAGTTGGATTTTTTTTTTTTTTTTTACCCCTGTACTGTTTGTCTTATTTTTGAATGAAATAAGAAAACATTCAAGATAATAGTATACAATGTCACCTAAATTACCTTAACCCTTTCCCTCATATAGACACTTTCTGACGCCTCTGCAGCAGACGGCTTTTTGAAAACATAGTGACAAAAGAAGAAAGGTGCAAAACAAGCAATTTCTCCTTATGACACAATATTTTCCACTTTAAGTCATAGGTCATCCATTCAATTATAGAGATTTTCTATTTTTTGACAAAATATGTTCAAAGTCGTCTGCTGCAGAATTGTCGTATGAGGGAAGGGGATAACTTTTCTCTTATGGTCAGCCAACTTTTGACCATTGATACAGATAGCTGTTCACACCTCTACAGCAGAACTCTTTTGAAAACATTGTGGGAAAAGAAGATATTGCTCATCTTTACCAATATTTCATTTTCCCACATTGTTTCCAAATTTGTATCAAACTTACACTTCCAATTCTTTTTGTTTTTATCCTTTTAATGATATCAAAGCAGTCAAATAAATATAATATGATGTTCTTGATAAATACTGAATTGAGACAGAGATGTCACACAAAAATTGTCCTTTAGACCACTGCAACCAGAAAGGATTCCTATCAACAACCTAATGTGTTTGTGGAGCCTGATCAGGATCTGCATTGCTTGCTATAATCATCCAAACATGATAAAAACAGATTCTATGCATGTATCCAAATTGATCAACATAACCATGAATTGCAATACATTCTAAGGCCAGGTTTTGTATGACATGGCTATTTGAACATCTTGACACAAAAATTGAAAATCTCTTAACCCTTTCCCACCTGCAAACGCACTTTGACGCAATAGCAGCAGACGACTTTTGAAAACATTGTGGCCAAAGGTGATATTGCTCATCATGAGCAATTTCTCCTTTGGCCACACTGTTTTCAACTTTATTTAACAATTAAGCTATCTTTTTATGGAGATTTTTCAGGTTTTTGTCACTATTTTCTCAAAGTCGTCTGCTGCAGATTTGTTGTATGTGGGAAAGGGTTAAAATTAAAGTATTATTATAAGAAAGAGATGGAAACATTGTAGCAAAGGGAGAAATGGGTCATCATGTGCAATATCTCCTTTTGCCACACTGTTTTCAAGAGTCGTCTGCTGCAGGGTTGAAGGGATTAACAAACATGCAAAGAAACAATGTAATGAACACTCCTTCTGATACAAGAATTATGGAATACTATGACACACAATTTATAGTTCTATTTTTTGTAAATTTATGCAGATCAATTCTATGAGAATCTATTCCAATGAGAAATTATTCATCCTTGATATGTAATGTTAAAATGAAATACTGTCTAATAGGGATACTAGGCAATTATGTAAAACAAGTTTATATCATATTCAGAAATTTATAAAAAATGAAGGGCATACTTATTGTTCTGAAATCGTTATGAGAGAGATTTTAACCCTTTCCCTCATATAGACGCTTTCTGACGCCTCTGCAGCAGACAGCTTTTTAAAACATGGACACAAAAGAAGAAATTGCTCAAAACGAGCAATTTCTTCTTTTGTCACCATGTTTTCAACTCTATCCAATTATTGTACTTTCATTTAAAGGGGTTTCCAATTTTTATCGGGTACCGGTATGTTTTCGAAGTCTTCTGCTGCAGATTTGTTGTATGTGGGAAAGGGTTTAGGAGCAAAGACCAGTTTACTGTTGCTGATCTAAACCTCCTCAATATATCCTACTGTAAACATTTAAAGGTAAACTTAATCTTTTTTCAAGATTTTGATATTATTTACAATCTTTCGAAATAGCAGGAAAGCACCAAAGATCTACACAATAATTTAATCAAAATTTCAGTATTGTACAAAATTAAAATGTTTAACTGATATGATAGGTTTAGGGCCATGTGCCTTGAAATCATTGTGATAAAAATAGGAAATACTTATTTTGAGCAGTTTCTCCTTTTTCCGCTATGTTTTATAACCCTTTCCCTCATATAGACGCTCTCTGACGCCTCTGCAGCAGACAGCTTTTTGAAAACATAGTGACAAAAGAAGAAATTGCTCAAAACGAGCAATTTCTCCTTTTGACACAATGTTTTCCACTTTTAGTGATAGGTTATCCATTTAGTTATAGAGAATTTCTATTTTTTGACAAAATTTGTTCGAAGTCGTCTGCTGCAGAATTGTCGTATGAGGGAAAGGGATAAAGTATCAAAATGTCAAATGTATCAGGGAAAAGATTAACACATACATCATTTTGTTTAGATTTCACAGAATGACTTGCATGTTTTACATTGTCATTTTATTCAAATGTCAGAAACAGGCTCCAATGAGTTTCAATTTAATAAAAAGAATGACAATTTAAAAGATGACATCTGAGATGTTTAAGATTCTACTATGTTCAGTCGGTGATAGACCGAGTTTTTCCAAAGTTCATCCCTCGTTGACTCGCCCCTCCAGTAAAACCATACTGCAGTCCTATCATAGTCTTGCCTGAAACAAAGAAAAGACACACATCAACTCACAATCAACTGACACACATCAACTGACAATCAACTTTTCTGGTTTTATTTTGTATGGCGTTCTATGCCACTTTCATCAATTATTCAGTAAACGCCGTCTGCTTTAACCCTTTCCCTCATACGGCAATTATCAGCAGACGACTTTGAACATAGAATGTCAAAACATAGAAAATCTCTATAATTGAATGGATAAGCTATGACTAAAAGTGGAAAACATTGTGGCAAAGGAGAAATTGCACGTTTTGTGCAATTTCTTCTTTTGTCACTATGTTTTCAAAAAGCCGTCTGCTGCAGAGGCGTCAGAAAGCGTCTATATGAGGGAAAGGGTTAAATTATGTTTCCTGTGTAAGTTACCAGTACTACTGGTCCGTTCATCCTTACACCAGTCAGTCATAATGTGTATCCCACAATCCTGAGTGCAAGGAGAGAAAGCCAATTTTAAAGTCTTTGGTATGACCCAGATGAGGATCGATGAACACTTTCCCACTTTCAACTTTATTTAATAAGTTTTCTGATTTTAAAGTGTTCCAAATATTTGACTTGAAATTTTCAAAGTCGTCTGCTGCAGATGTGTTGTATGTGGGAAAGGGTTCAAGGTTGTATGCTGAAGATTCATTAAAGATTAAAGAATTTAACAAAATCGTTCATTAGGTCTATTACTCTTCTCTATTTTTATATCATAAATTTTGATATTTTGTTACATCATATTTTTTTGTATGGTTTTTTCCCACAATAATTTTCAAAGGGTATTTTATGTTGCCTATATCAAAATTTGGATAATAAATGTTCATTATGAACCAGAAAAGACACATTCTCACACATTTGAAGTAGTTGACTGTTGGAACACATTATGGAAAAAGGAGAAATTGCTCATGATCAGTAATTTCTTCTATGCCACAATGTTTTCAACTCTATTCAAGAAACATACTTTTATTTACCATATTTTTGCCTAAATGTTTTTAAAGTTGTCTTCTGCAGATTTGTTGTATGTAGGAAAGGATAACGAGAAACTAGCCCTGCCTTTTGGAAACTGTGTCATTTGCTTTAAGAATTTGTCTACCAGTTTTTTTTAAAATTGCTTCTAAATCTGATGAGCATTTTTTCAAGACAGTAACACTGTACAGTTAATAGTGAGACACATTGATTACTCGGAACACTTGTTCCTCAGGTGAGCTGGAAAATCTCTATAATTGGATGGATAACCTATGACTAAAAGTGGAAAACATTGTGGCAAAAGGAGAAATTGCATGTTTTGTGCAATTTCTTCTTTTGTTACTATGATTTCAAAAAGCCGTCTGCTGCAGAGGCGTCAGAAAGCGTCTATATGAGGGAAAGGGTTAAATGCCCAGGTCGCAAACCTCAGTGACTGTAAATAAACAAACCTGCTTGAAGGGTTTCTTCATCAAAGTTTCTTGGATTACTTTGTGCTTGTTTGGGTCCTAAAGTTGCTCCATTGTATTCATGGATTCCTGCCTGCAGTAATATGTAAGTCATGTAATACAAAAACAATGTGAAGTATAAGGATAATAAGGCATATATAATGCCTGCATGTTATCCCTTTCTCACATACTGACACTCTCTGATGCCTCTGCATTAGATGGCTTTTGATAACATTGTGATAAAAGGAGAAATTAATTGCTCATAATCTCTGTAAGTGTTAAGTTAAATTGTAATTATTAAATAAAGTTGAAATTATTGTGACAACAGGAGATCTTGCTCATCATCATCAATTTCTCCTTATGTTACAAATTTTTCAAAATTTGTCTGCTGCAAAGGCATCAGAAAGCGTCTGTATGTGGGAAAAGGTAACTGCAAGAGATAGGTAAAATAACTCTTTAATCCAAATTAATTTCTTGCACTTCAATAATGTCTCTAAGACTAAAGAAAGTAGCTCCCTCTACAAAGTTAAAATGTCATAACCAACCAATTAACAAACTGAACAACATGCCAATTCCAGTTTACCCATGACAAACTTTGGGTGATAAAAGAGTCCAATAAGTTTAAAACTTTCTCCATGTAGATGCATCCTGATACATCTGCAGCAGACAACTTTTGAAGACTTTGTGACAAAAGGAGGAATTTCCTCATACTGAGAAATTTATCTTTTGCTACTACAATGTTTTCAACTCTATTCAAGATTTATAGAGATTTTTCATTCTTTTGCCTATAGATATAATTATGCTTTCAAAGTCATCTGCTACAGATCTGTTGTATGCTGGAAGTTAAAATAAAACTAGCAGGTTTGGCAGATAATTGCCTGAAAATGAATACCTCTGTACTTTTTAAACTATAATGAATAGTCATGTTCATTTGCCTATAAGCTTTCAAAGGTATCTACTACAGAATTGGTGTATGTACAAAAGGTCAGGCAAACAAGAGGGCCACGCGGCCCTGAATCTCTCACCTAAGAATGGGCTATTTAAGACTTAACTCTTTCAGCGCCAATGGCAATATGAGGTTTTTGCCTGGCGGCAATGTTTGTTGACTGGAAGCATTTACTGATAAAGTTTATTGATTTTTAACGGTTTGTTACAAAGAAATGTTAATACTTTTCAACACAACTGTAAAGGAAACTATGTGCGTGTTCTATATCAATTGATTTGGAATAGAGTTGAAGCTTAGTTTTTATACGGACATTTCCCATATTCAACTTGGCCTAGATATCATCAAAACAAACTTTCTGACACAGTTTAAAAGCTGCTCATGTCAAAAATGTGATCTCTATAGTGTTAACAAGATTGTTCTACAATTTGGCCTAGTGACCTAGTTTTTGACCTGACCTGACCCATATTTGAACTTAGCCTAGATATCATCAACACAAAGTTTCAACATACTCAAGCTAAAAATGCAGCTTCCAGAGTGTCAACAAGATTTTCATTAAATTTTTGACCTGATATGATCCATATGCGAACTTCGCCTAGATATCATCAAGACAAACTTTTCTGACAAAATTTCAAGCTGCTCAAGTAAAAAATGCGATCTCTATAGTGTTAACAAGATTGTTCTACATATTCGAAGTTAGCATAGATATTATCAAGACAAATTTTCTGACAAAGTTTCAACATGCTCAAGCTAAAAATGTGGCTTTCAGATTGTTAACAAGATTTTCCTTAAACTTGGTTTAGTGACCTAGTTTTTGAACCAACATGACCTTTATTCAAACTTGGCCTAGATATCATCAAGACAAACTTTCTGAAAAAGTTTCAAGCTGCTCAAGTACAAAATACGGTCTCTATAGTGTTAACAAGATTCTTCTCAAATTTGGCCTAGTGAACTAGTTATGACTGGAGATGACCCATATTTGAAGTTAGCCTAGATATCATCAAGACAAACATTCTAATAAAGTTTCAACATGTTCACGACTTCCAGAGTGTTAACAAGATTTTCCTTCAATTTGGCCTAGTGACCTAGTTTTTGACACAACATGACCTATATTCGAACTTGGCCTAGATATCACTAAGACAAATATTCTGACAAAAGTTTCAACATGCTCCAGATTAAAATGCAGCTTCCAGAGTGTTAACAAGATGTTCATTTAATTTGATCTAGTGACCTTGTTTGTGATCCCACATGACCCTGTTTCGAACTTGGCCTAGATTTGATGGAGATGTATGTTCTGATAAACTTTCATGAAGCTTGGATGCAAAATGTTGCCTCTAGAGTGCTAACTAGCAAATGTTAACGACGAATGACGGACAAAAGGCGATCACCAGAACTCATCGTTAGCACTTTGTGCTCTGGTGCGCTAAAAATAGAGAAAAGGAGGTCACTTACCGCTCGCCCTAAAGCATGAACACAATTTAAAACTGAGCTCATTCCGTTGTTCTTGTCCACTAAATTGGTTGATTGAAATAAATCGATTTTTGATACACCATATTGTTCACATGCTTTTAAGAAATTTCCTATGTTCTCCATGTCTTTCATTGGTTTAAAAGGGCCAGATGGAACCACATGTACTTTCTTCACAGAGCCTGGCTGTAGAATATTGATAACTCTGAAAAAATACAAAACAGGAAGTTTCGTTTAATAAAAATATTCCCCTTCAAAAATGGCCATAATTACTGCAAAACTTGGTAATGACATTTCAATAATATTAGTTGGATGAATAGGGGGACTCGGCTATCGCCTCGCACCCTATTAATCCTACAGACCCCCTATATTTCCGTAGTGGGTCAGTAACAAACCCAATAATTGATTTATTTCGTTGACCACTTAAAACTGAACTATATTGTAACTGGTAGCATAATATAACGTCTTCAGTAAAATGACATCATGGCTAAAATGATGTCATATACAAGATACATATATGTTGATTTGAGAGACAGACAGACAGACAGACATACAAACAGAGAGAGAGAGAGAGAGAGGGAGTGAGGAAGGGGGTGCTTGCTGTTTTTTCACTTGGGTAGTCTGTTTTAAATAGTTTTATAGATCTAGATAGATGTGATCATATAGATAGATCTATCAATATTGATTAAAGAATTGGAATAGATATATTATTTTAAAAAATACACCGGTTCAACATGAAAACATATATTTCAATTCATTTCATTTCTTTCCGGGTAAATGGTAACATTTGAGAGCCACTTTACGAAAGCCAACCTTTGAACACTGAAACAGAATATAGACCCAGATAAGCCGCCACATATGAATGTGTGATCTAATCAGGGTCTGCACTGCTTGTGTAGAGTAGAAAAGACATAAAAATGCAGCTACAGATGAGTGACAAACTGTGCAGACTATTGATCAAATACTGATTTTCACATATGGCTGCTGATCTGAGTCAAAAATTTATGAAAGGTCTAAAGGTTGAATTTTGTATAGATGATCATTTTTTCACAAGGCTGTCCATTGTTACTTTTTAATTGTAACATTATTGATCCAAGTGATCTTGCAGTTGTTGAAAGTGTTATTGCTTGGAACTGCTGGTCCAGGAAGAGCATCAAAACCACTGAACAGTTCCTCACAGTTGATTTCGGCAAGTTCATTGGATAGGCCTCAATACTTTGACAATGGCAAGGTCGTAAAGGGTAATTACTCTCCAGACTACTAAAATGCGATTCGTACCTAACTAGATTCGCTCTCTTTTGAAAGTTTATAGATCTATTTCATAGGCAACTGAAAAAACTTCCATTCAGCTTGATCTGGGAATAGACGCCATATTGAATTAACACAAACCTGATTATGGAATTTCCTCACCCCCTATAGAAATATAGGGGCCGCATGTGACAGGTTTTGTCCAATGAAATTGCTAGAATTTCGTGGGAGGTGAAATAAATATCAATATGAAGTCTCTACATGTATAAAGATGACTACTTTATGACATTAGTCAGAAGGACGACACCAAAGTTTTATCTCTCGGGCAAAGACAGGAGATTAAAACAAAATGACAAAAGCTTTTAATAATTCTAGTTATTATGGAACCTGCTTTTGTTTTAAAAGCTCTTGCATACTTATGGAACAGTCTTAGTATGCCAGGGATGGGTTGAGTTCTGGGGGTTAGTATTCAAGTTAGTACTGATTACTGGATGCTTAACCCTTTCCCTCATATAGACGCTTTCTGACGCCTCTGCAGCAGACAGCTTTTTGAAAACATAGTGACAAAAGAAGAAATTGCACAAAACGTGCAATTTCTCCTTTTGCCACAATGTGTTCCACTTTTTGTCATAGGTTATCCATTCAATTATGGAGATTTTCAATTTTTTGACAAAATCTGTTCAAAGTCGTCTGCTGCAGAATTGTTGTATGGGGGAAAGGGTTAAGGAGTACTTGAGTAAGTACTGAGCACTCACTTTTGTGTTTGTATTCAAGTAAGTACTGAGCACTACTTAAGTACTCACTAGTACAGATTTTTTTAAATTATTATGATATGGTATGAAACTGTCTAAATGTAGACAATAATGGCTCACAAATAAAAACATAATATGTTATTCAGATTTTATGTAGAAAAAGAAATAGCAAAGTTCTCGTAAAGTACTCATAAGTACTGGCCATTTTGCTTTCGTACTCAAGTAAGTATGAGTACCCATACTCATAATTTAAGGTTTAATTCATTGGGGTTTAACGCCGTTTTTAACAAATTCTCAGTTATATCACGGCGGCCAGTTCACCTACTCATGCATTTCATGGTTTTCTCACACCAGTACTTCACACAACAATCTTTCCAAGCAACTGGCTGCTTTTCCACATAGACTTGGTGGAAGATGAATGCCACATGTCGCATTGACTTTTGTCAATCGTCGGAAAGAAAGTTGGTCGAGCCAGGATTCGAACTCACAACCCCTGGATTGACAGCCCGCGTCGCTACCGACTGAGCTACCGGGGCTCGGCCATACTTTAAGGCAAGTACTGAGTACTTGAAAATGGAATTCAAATTAGAATGAGTATGAGTAGCAAATCCCTGGTCTATTTTTTGTGCAACTTTCTGAAAGAGCCAAAGGAGATGGACAGGTTCCATTCAGACTAAGAATCAGGGGGTGATTACATGGTATGGTTGCATAACGGTACTTTTCCACCTTTTCCGTTTTATTGAATATTTGTATCAATATCTGATTGCAAAAAAACATCAAGCAAGTTCCCTTTAAACAAGCTATTTCATCTTTATTGTTTGCTGTGGCCAAGTGGTCAGCGTCGAGGATTTGGAATCGGGCATTCCCTGGTTCAATCCCCATTCTAGGGCCTTAATGGAGTGACAAGATACATTTCCTAGCCTAGTACTGGGTTGTTTACCCAGGGATAATGAATAAGTGAACTGTCGCCGTGGTATAACCTAGCCCAGTACTGGGTTGTTTACCCAGGGATAATGAATAAGTGAACTGTCGACGTGGTATAACCTAGCCCAGTACTGGGTTGTCTACCCAGGGATCATGAATAAGTGAACTGTTGCCGTGATATCACCTAGCCCAGTACTGGGTTGTTTACTCAGGGATCATGAATAAGTGAACTGTCGCCGTGGTATAACCTAGCCTATACTGGTTTGTTTACCCAGGGATCATGAATAAGTGAACTGTTGCCATGATATAACTGACGTTATGATGAAAATGGTGTAAAAACAGGATTGACCAAAACATAAAAATTGTAAAACAAGAGGGCCATGGAAATTTGGAGGAGAATATTTTTTAAGGTTTCACTATAGCCATATAAGGCAAAATAGCCCTGCCCACTGGCTGCCATGTTTTTAGACCAATCAAAATGGCTTGAAGGAATCTGATAGTGGGTCACTTAAGGAACATTTCTAAAATTTGAAAATCGGCCTGACACTTTGGGAGGAGAAGGTTTTTTAAGTTTTCACTATAGCTATATAAGGCAAGATAGCCCTGCCCCCCCCCCCCCCCCCCCCGGTGGCCATTTCTTTTTACCAATCAACATGGCTTAAGGAATCTGATAGAGGGTCATCCAAGGAACATTTCTACAAAATTATTTGAAAATTATTTCTGCATGGATCCAACAAATTTTGAAGGAATTCTGGTAAGGTCATTGAGAGTATGCTTTCTGTGAAGTTTCATCTCAATTGACCCACTGGTTACTGAGGAGAAGATAACGGATGCCGGACAAAAGGCGATCACAATAACTCACCTTGAGCAAAGCTCAAGTGAGCTAAAAACAAGAGGGCCATGAGGCCCTGGAATCGCTTACCTGAGAATGGGCTGTTTAAGACTTAACTCTTTCAGCTCCAATGGCAATATCATCAAGACAAACTTTCTCACAAAAAGTCAAAAATGCGATCTAGTAGTGTTAACTAGATTGTTCTACAATTTGGCCTAGTGACCTAGTTGTTGACCTGACCTGACCCATATTCGAAATTGGCCTAGATATCACTAAGACATGCTCAAGCCAAAACTGTGCCTTCCAAAGTGTTCACAAGATTTTCCTTAAATTTGGCCTAGTGACATTGTTTTTGACAGGACATGACCCAGTTTTGAACTTGGCCTAGATTTGATCGAGATATATGTTCTGATAAACTTTCATGAAGATTGGATGCAAAATGTTGCCTCTAGAGTGTTAACAAGCAATGTTGACGATGGATGACGGTCGACGAACGACGGACAAAAGGCGATCACAAAAACTCACCTTGAGCACTTTGTGCTCTGGTGAGCTAAAAAGTGAAAACCTTTTTGGCAAGTGCACACATTGCTCATTTCTCATTTTGCCCAAAAGTTTTCAATCTGCATGTGGGAAAGGATTTATGGGACTTATATCGAATCAGACTAATACAGTTATACAATAAACATTTGTTTTACTTACTCGCACAATACAACACCATCCTTTAAAGCCTTTTGAAATTCTACTTCTCCTAGTGGCTCACTGCTATCAATATCCTGTAATATATAATATTGTAATTGTGATTGTAGATGATATATGTTCGTTTGTAAGCATTGTGTTTTATGCAGCTTTCAACAGCATTTCAAATGTTCACAGATTTTCTTGTATAAACTACCACTACCAGTTAACCCTTTCCCGCATATAGACGCTTTCTGACGCCTCTGCAGCAGTCGGCTTTTTGAAAACATAGTGACAAAAGAAGAAATTGCTCAATTTCTCCTTTTGCCATAATGTTTTCCACTTTAGTCATAGGTTATCCATTCATTTATAGAGATTTTCCATTTTTTGACAAAATATGTTCAAAGTCGTCCGCTGCAGATTTGTCGTATGTGGTAAAAGGTTATACCTTGACCTTTGACGCAAGGATTGAAGCCTTTGGTATGACCCAACCTAGGTCTCCTGCTCTCAAAGCTGACAGTGTAGGAGATGTACTCAATAAGTAATAAGTTTTTGAGACAATCAACAATAGCGTTCAAAGGTGGCACCTTCAACCCTTTCCCACATGTAGACACTTTCTGAAGCCTCTGCACCCGACGACGTTTGAAAAAGCTTTGCAAAAGGAGAAATTGCTCATAATAAAAGCTTTTTTTCAATAATTGATCCTCTCCTTTACCAAGTTCTAAATCTTTTACTAAATGTTTTCAAAGTTGGCTGCTGCATATTTGTTGTATGTGGGAAAGGGTTAAGGTGCACATGCACTAATATATATAACTAAAACAAGATGTGTTTGTGAAACACTGATGCCCCGAATGGCAACATCTAGGTCAAAGGTCAAGGTCGCAAGGTCAAAAATGTTGGTACTGACAGAAAGGTCATGTCACAAGGAATACACATGTGAAATATGGTAGCCTTACCTGTTATGGTTCAAAAGTAGTGGTCAAGGTTAAAGTTTTTTTCGAGAATGGCAAAATCTAGGTCAAAGGTCAAAAATTATTGTACTGACAGAAAGGTCATGTCACAAGGTATACACATGTGAAATATGGTAGCCGTACCTGTTATGGTTCAAAAGTAGTGGTCAAGGTTAAAGTTTTTTTCGAGAATGGCAACATCTAGGTCAAAGGTCAAGATCGCAAGGTCAAAAATGTTGGTACTGACAGAAAGGTCATGTCACAAGGAATACACATGTGAAATATGGTAGCCGTACCTGTTATGTTCAAAAGGAGTGGTCAAGGTTAAAGTTTTTTTTCGAGAATGGCAACATCTAGGTCAAAGGTCAAGGTCGCAAGGTCAAAAATGTTGGTACTGACAGAAAGGTCATGTCACAAGGTATACACATGTAAAATATGGTAGCCGTACCTGTCATGATGGTTCAAAAGTAGTGGTCAAGGTTAAAGTTTTTTTCGAGAATGGCAACATCTAGGTCAAAGGTCAAGGTCGCAAGGTCAAAAATGTTGGTACTGACAGAAAGGTCATATCACAAGGAATACACATGCGAAATATGGTAGCCGTACCTGTTATGGTTCAAAAGTAGTGGTCAAGGTTAAAGTTTTTTGCAAAGACGTGCAGACAGACAGGCCAAAAACTAGATGCCCACCGAATTGGTGATTCCGGGGGCATAAAAAACCGGGTATAACTGACAGCAGACAGACAGAAAGACATCAGAGATCTACTTAAATGTTACCCAGAAAAGGCAGACCAAAGATAAATTACTTGTTTTTCCATAATATTTGCTGCAAATGTATCAAAGGTTGACTTTATCATGGAAATGATAAACAAGAGGGCCATGGTGGTTCGTTAACAGCCAGTTTAGTACCAAGGCTCTTTATGATAAGGTGTTCATAAGCAATTAGAATTAATTGGATCAAAATATAGGCAAGGGCCCACCATAACCCATGTTCAAACGTGAAGACAAATAGTCTTTAGAGAGTTCACAAATCTTTGTTTTCATTTGACCTAGCTTTTGACATGACGTAATTTTGCCATAGACATCATCAAAACCATCCTTCTGAAAAATGTTCATCAAGATAGAATAAACAAGAGATGTTTGAGTATCCACAAGCAAATTAACGAAAACAAACTTCGAACATAGGGTGATCATAAAAGCTCACCTTGAGCACTTTGTGCTTTAACCCTTTTCCTCATATAGACGCTTTTGATGCCTCTGCAGCAGACGGCTATTTGAAAACATAGTGACAAAAGAAGAAATTGCACAAAACGTGCAATTTCTCCTTTTGCCACAATGTTTTCCATTTTTTGTCATTATCCATTCAATTATGGAGATTTTCTATGTTTTGACAAAATACGTTCAAAGTCGTCTGCTGCAGAATTGTTGTATGAGGGAAAGGGTTAAAAGAAATTATTTAATACCTTCGCAATGGGTCTTCCTAGCACCGATTCCAACCAAAAACGTGCATCTTGTTCTAATTCAGTGTTGTATTTATTGTTTATCTATAAAGAGAGACATGAACAAACATAACTTACATACAATAATACGAGTACCAAATATACCTAGAGATTGCTTTTTTGAAAAAGTGGTCGTCTCCCCATTTGTGTGGTCATAGGGGAGGAAAAGAAATGATGGAAATGAATTTTGTAGTTTTGGACTGGAAATGAAGCAACAGTGACTTTGAAGTTTGGCCTATTAACCTGTAGACAATAGTGGACATGTATTGCATAAGATGCACAAGATTAGTGGTTATTTTTTTAAGAATGAACGTAATGTGGATGTAAGAAATACCATTTTGTTTTTATTTCGGTTGATCACTGATGGTTTTGTGGAATGCTGACAACTGCATACATCATGTCATGGTAGCTGTATTGTATTGAAATTACACCAGATTCTTTGCAGTTGATATTTTTAATGTATATATGATCTGTTCAGTTGAAGGATGTTGGATGATCTGTGAGTAATTGCGCAAGCAAGTGTTCAAGTCAGGATTAGATGTTTTAAGGACATCAATATTAAAATCACCAACAATAATGGCTCTTTCACTGTAAGTCTTTTGTAGGAGTATGGCAAGCTGACTTGCGAAGAGTTGGAGTTGAGTGGTCTATACACACAACAAACACAAGTCGAGATATCTGTCAGTTCAATCGCTAGACATTCAATGGAAACATCACTAGTATCTACTAGCGTGCAGGAGAAATCTTGGTGAATGTATAAAGCAACGCCTCCTTTAACGTGAACGCTTTCTACAGATGAATCTTCTGATGGTTGAAGTTGTCTGTGAGACAGAAATTGTCTGTGGAGTGGGAATGGATTTGTGAATGGAAGTTGCAGTTTCAACCATATTTCCTGCAGAGCAATGATGTCCATGTGTTTTAGAAAGGGAATGGAGCAGATATCTTGAAGATGAGGAATTAAACCTTCACAGTTATGACTGGCAATGTAGATGTAGTTTTGGTTATTGAAATCTTCTTGTGGCATAAGGGTATTCCAGCCTGGCAGTGTATTGGCTTTATGCATAATGGACAGTTTGTCTTTTATTGTTTCATCACAGTAGATTGCATTAGTATTAAAAGGTGTACGAGCAGGTAAGGTCACCGTGACCTTGACCTTTGACCTACTGATATCAAAATCAATAGGGGTCATCTACAGGTTAGGATCAACCTGCACACTTTTCAGCTGAAGATTACCGTGACCTTGACCTTTGACGTTGTGACCTCAAAATCAAACAAAATCTACTAATTAGGACCAACCTGAACCACAAGTATGAGTAATTGAGTAAAAACATTTTTCAGGCGAATGTTACTGTGACTTTGACCTTTGACCTTGTGACCTCAAAATCAAACAAAATCAATAAGGGTCATCTACTGGTTAGGACCAACCAGCACACCAGGTATGAAGTTCCTACACATAAGCATTCTTCAGTTATTGAGTGGAAACCATTTTTCAGCTGAAGGTTACCATGACCTTGACCTTTCATCTAGTGACCTCAAAATCAAATCAAACAAAATCAATAAGGGTCATCTATTGGTTAGGACCAACCAGCACACCAGGTATGAAGTTCCTACACATAAGCATTCTTTAGTTATTGAGTGGAAACCATTTTTCAGCTGAAGGTTACCATGACCTTGACCTTTCATCTAGTGACCTCAAAATCAATAGGGGTTATCTGCTGGTGGTGACCAACCTGCACACCAAGTATCAACTTACATGGCCAAAGCATTTTACAGTTATTAAGCAAAACTGACCTCAAAATCAATAGGGGTCCTCTACTGGGCATGGCCAACCTGCATACCAAGTATGGAGTTCCTCTGCCCAAGCGTTCTTCAGTTATTGAGCGGAAACAAGTGTGACGGACAGACAGACGGAGGGACAGACATACAGGGAAAAAACAATATGTCTCCCCATGAATGGAGGAGACATAATAATTGTATATTATGATGCTGTAGCACAACCTTTCCCACTTGTAGACGCTTTCTGATGATGCTAAATCAGACGACTTTTGAGAATATTGTGACAAAAGGTTTTCAACTTTATTCCATAATGTTCATTCATTTATAGAGGATTTCCATTCCTGTGCCTGAATATTTTCAAAGTCATCTGCAGTAGGTTTGTCATTGATTGTTTGCTATGAAATGCATGTGAACATTTATACCTTCCAAGAAAGAAGGCAGAGTGAATGTGAATGTTCCCTTGCTCCTGAGTAGAACAAGGCAAAGCTATGTTAAAATACTGCAACTTCATTTTCCTTTTATTTAATAATATTTTCCAAAACTTTCATTATAACTTTTACGAAATTATAGAATCCAATATTTTCAATAAAGATCAAACATATTTTACATGAAAATAATAAAAAGGGATAATGGTAAAAAGGCATCTCATTGACATATTTGTGAGACATCACCTTGCCATATTTTGAAACAGTTGACTTAGACAGATACTTAATTTTACCTTTTGTATTTGCCGTTGATATTTGTTAAGTTTTTACACCTGAAAACATAGTGACAAAAAGGAGAACTTACCACAACATTTTCATTGCTGTTCAACTATTTTTTCATTTTGACAGGGGAAGTTAAGTAGAATTTTAAAAATGTCTTACTTTTGATTGCACTTCACTTGAAAACCCATAACCCCTAGGTCTGTTAGCCATCGTTTACAAACACTCTTTTATTTTCTGGAAAATAAAGGAAATTGGATTAAAAGATTAAATATATGTAATAAATAATTGAGAAAGAACAAATATTTGTGATAGTATTGGATAATTCTACTTAAAAGTATCTGACCAATAGGTTTTTTTTCATTAACCACTTGCCAATGGCAAAGGAAGGAGTTCAAGAAAAGAGCTGTCAAGTAATGGATTAAAGCTAACTAGAACTATCACTGAATGTGATTAATACCCCCGAACATCACCCTGATAGATAAGGAACAGATAAGGTAGTGGAATATTAAGAAACCCCACCTTAAATTCCTAACTTGTAGTTTTAAAGATTATCTCCGGACAAGAAAAAAGAAAGGGCGATGAAAATTATTCTACGAACAAGAAAATATAACAAAGGGCAATAAATATGTAATTAGCTAAAATAGAGTTAAGGTTCTTGTTCACTGCACTTCCTCTCAATGTGTTGTATCATTGTATGCAGTTTTATTAGATTCCATCTATTAGTTATTAAGTAATTCTCCGGACAAGAAAAAGGGCAATAACTCTGTATTTAGATAAAATAGAGTTCCTGTACACCGCACTTCCTCTCAATGTGTTGTATCATCGTTTGAAATTGTATTAAATTCCAACAATTAGTTTAAAAGTTATGCTCTACTAAAAAGAAAAAGTAACAAAGGGAAATAACTCTGTATTTAGGTAAAATAGAGTTATGGTTCCTGTACACCGCACTTCCTCTCAATGTGTTGTATCATCGTATGAAGTTTTATTAGATTCCACATATTAGTAATTAAGTTATTCTCCGGACAAGAAAAAGTAACAAAGGACAATAACTCTGTATTTAGGTAAAATAGAGTTATGGTTTCTGTACACCGCACTTCCTCTCAATGTGTTGTATCATCCTATGAAGTTTTATTAAATTCCAACAATTAGTTTTAAAGTTATGCTCCGGACAAGACTCTACGAACAAGAAAAAGTAACAAAGGGCAATAACTCTGTAATTATGTCAATTAGAGTATGGTTCTTGTACACTGCACTTCCTCTCATTATGTTCTACCATTGTATGTAGTTTTATTAGATTCCATCTGTTAGTTATTAAGTAATTCTCCGGACAAGAAAAAATAACAAAGTGCAATTACTCTGTAATTAGGTAAAATAGAGTTATGGTTCTTGTACACCGCACTTCCTCTCAATGTTTTGTATCATCCTATGAAGTTTTATTAAATTCCAACAATTAGCTTTAAAGTTATGCTCCGGACAAGGAAAATCGCAACGGACCAACCGACCAACCGACCGACCGACCGACCGACCGACCGACCGACCGACCAACCACAGGGTGACTCCAATATACCCTGTCTAAACTTCGTTTATCGGGGGTATAAATACCATCACAAAAGCTGAACACAGCACACCATGTATGAGATTCTATTCAATGAAATGGAAAACTTGAAAGTTCCATTAACCCTTTCCCTCATATAGAAGCTTTCTGACACCTCTGCAGCAGACAGCTTTTTGAAAACATAGTGACAAAAGAAGAAATTGGTCAAAACGAGCAATTTCTCCTTTCGTCACAATGTTTTCCACTTTTAGTCATTGGTTATCCATTCAATTATAGAGATTTTCTATTTCTTTACAAAATATGTTCAAAGTGGTCTGCTGCAGAAATGTCGTATGAGAGAAGGGGTTAATATACATATTAGGATGGAGCTACCTCAGGTAAAAGGGAGGTCCTAATGGTCACATCTGAAGACAGTGAAGACTCAGATGAGTCTTTAACCCTTTCCCTCATACGACAATTCTGCAGAAGACGACTTTGAACGTATTTTGTCAAAACATAGAAAATCTCCATAATTGAATGGATAACCTATGACTAAAAGTGGAAAACATTGTGGCAAAACATATCTCTCATGATATTTTCATTATTCCCCCCTAAAGTTGTATGGAAATGGGGGGGGGGGGGGGGGGGGGGGGGGGATTTTACAATGACCGAAAAGGAAAAATGCATCAATTTGCTCATAAAATCACCCCCACCTCCTTGCTTTCTAATCCTAGATTAAGACACTGCCCAAAGCCTTCAATGTCAATCTATAATGTAACAGAGCCCAGCTGTAAATGTTTTTTATGATAAAAGCTAGATGTGTAGTCATTTTTCACTCATTAGTTACATTATTAACTCTTTCACACATACAACAAATCTACAACAGACCACATCAAAATCATCTTGGTACAATTATGGAAAATCCCCAAAAATTTTACTAAAATTTAAATAAGTAGAGTTGAAATTTTGTGGCAAAATGTGAAATTGCTCATGATGAGCCATATTTCCTTTTGCCCCACTGTTTTCCAAATTTGTCTGCTGCAATGCATCAAAATGCGTCTCTATGTGGTCAAGGGTTAAATTGATGATGTGGAGATACAACAATTCATTTGACGTGGCTGATATGGTGTGAAAGGCCTAGTTGTCCATTAAATTTGGTTAATGCTAATAAAGGCATGTCACATTTTCATATTTTGGTTTTCAATCAAACTTATCAGTGCTTTACATCTTTTGTAAACATTTAACCTATATTTCATGATATTGAAAACACATTACACTTCGTTTAGCCATTTCTCACATGCAGACATATTTTTATGCAACTGAAGCACAATGACCAATTTGTCTATTTGTCACCCAATGTTTTTAACTCTTTTCCATTATCTGTTATGCAAAGAAATTTTCCAAATGTTTGTCTAGATGTTTTGTCATATCTGCTGGAGATTAATTGTTGTCTGACAGAAAAAAAGGGATCATAACTATTCAATAAAAGTCTATAAGTATATTTAATATTTATAAATCAATATCAAAATAGTTTAACCCTTTCCCACAAACAACAAATCTGTAGCAGACGACTTTTAAAAAACATACCGGAATTTTTGGGTAAATGAAAGTACAATAATTAAATAGAGTTAAAAACCTGGTGAAAACATTGTGACAAAAGGAGAAATTGCTCGTTTTGAACAATTTCTTCTTTTGTCGACATGTTTTCAAAAAGCCACCTGCTGCATAGGCGTCAGAAAGCATCCATATGAGGGAATGGGTTAAATAATATGATAATTTAAAAGTTGTCTGCTTTTAATTTTAACACATCAAAGAAAAATATGCAACCTTTGGATAGTTTAAGGAGTGGAAAAAAGCACAGTAAGCGGAGATTATGATCTGTTTTAAAAAGTTGTCTGCTGCTGTAATCTGTATGAGCTAACCCTTTCCAATACGATTAATTGTTGTTTGATTGAATTGGGTTTAACGCCGTTTTCAACAATTTTTTCAGTCATATCACAGCAACCATTTCACCTTCTCATGTGTTTCCTGGCTTTCCCATGCCAGTATTCCTCACAACATTCTTTCAAAGCAACTGGCTGCTTTTCCACTTGAGACGCCTTTAAGCCCATTGGTGGAAGACGAATGACTCATGTCACTGAATTACCCAAGGCTTGCCCTGACACATTTTGACACATCTTCAGTCAATGTTTTTACAAACATTCTGGCAAAAGGAGAAATTTACTAATGATGAACAGTAACTGTTATTCCTTTTGCAAAGAATAAACTCCACTTAATTTCAATAATCATACTTTAATTTGTAGAGGATTTCCCTTTTTTACAGATGTTTAACCCTTTCCCTCATACGACAATTCTGCAGCAGACAAATGTGAACATCTTTTGTCAAAACATAGAAAATCTCCATAATTGAATGGATAACCTATGACAAAAAGTGGAAAACTTTGTGGCAAAAGGAGAAATTGCACGTTCTGTGCAATTTCTTCTTTTGTCACTATGTTTTCAAAAAGCCGTCTGCTGCAGAGGCGTCAGAAAGCGTCTATATGAGGGAAAGGGTTAAGAATATACATGTCTGTCACAGCTTTGTTGAATGATGAAAAAAGAAATAAAGGGACAGTTATACCTTCCGGGTATATATTGAGTTATCTAACAGATCATTTGTAAATATGTCCAATAACATAACTATTTGTTAATTGTTCTCATTAACTGACATTGATATGTTTACCTAACCCCTCCCCCTTTTCTGTCTGTCGGTCTGTCTTGTCCCTTTGTGTCTGTTGTCCCTTTTTTGTCTGAGTCTTTACCTCTTTAAGCTCTCTCCATCATTCCATCCTTCTCCCTCCCTCCCTCCATCCTCTCTCTCTATCCATCTATCAAACTCTCATTAATCAGATTCAAGCAGAAGATAAACGCTCATGATGAGCAATTACTTCTTTTGCCACAATGTTTTCAACTTAATTCAATAATTGTTCTTTCATAAATAGGTAGTAAATTCCACAATTTTGACTAAATTGTTTCAAAGTCGTCTGCTGCAGACAACTTCGATAACATCTAGTGAAATCCAGGAAAACCTATATTAATTAAGGTATAATATTACAGAAAAGAGTTGAAAGCCTTGTGGCAAAAGGGAAAATTGTTCATTATGAGCAATTTCTCCTTTTGCCACAAGGTTTTCAAAAGTCGTCGGTTAGACGTCAGAAAGCGTCTATATGTGGGAAAGGGTTAAACATTACTGAATCAAGAATGCATGGTATTGGTAAGCAAGTAAAAGCCATCCTTACAAAGTAAATATTTCACAGATCCAGAGGACTATACTTGTGCATTTGCAGCTGAAAGTTTTTGAAAACATTTTTGGAAAAGAGGAAATTGCTATGCTAAATATTATAAGTAATATATCCCTTTTCCAAAATGTTTTCTATTTTGTATAAGAATTTTACACTTCAAATTATTTTAAATTTGCTTGATGTTACATTAACTGTTGACTCTGCAAATCATGTAAATGTTAAGAGTTGACAAAATGTAAATGTCATCCATAACCAGTTTACATCTATTAGTTCTATTATATTCAGTTTCAGTACTGTTGATACCGTATATATATAGAATGTTGGAAGTTGTGGGAACGCATGGAAAGTTCAAGTTCACAGTATTATTAGGGAAATAATTCAATAACTACACTAAGTTATCTCTAATATAGAAGACTTATGATGCCTCTGAAGTTAACCCTTTCCCACTTGTAGACCATTCCAATGCATTTGCAGCAGACGACTTTTGAAAACATTGTGGCAAAAGTGGAAATTGCTCATGATGAGCAATTTCCCCTTTTGCCACAATGTTTTCCACTCTATTTAATGATTAAACTCTCATTTATGGAGATATTTCACATTTTGCCAATATGTTTTTAAAGTTGTCTGCTGCAGAATTGTTTTATGTGGGAATTAAATGTCCCATATGTAATTAACCATTTCACACAAACGACTTTGAAAATATCTGAACATAAATATGGACAATCGCTACAAATGAAAGCTTGACAATTGAGCAGACTTGGAAACATTATTGCAAACTGAGTAATTGCTTATTTTGGGCAGTTTCTATTTTTTGCCGCAATGTTTTCAAAACAGAAAGCATCTGTATGTGGGAAACGGTTAACGTGACAGTGTCTGGGTGTTGATTTGATTGATTGTTTGTTGCTTAACCTCCCTTTCAACAATAATTGTTCAGTTATATCACGGCGTTTACTGTAGTCTACTGGGTAAGTTACCTGGTGGGTAAGTGAGTGAGTATTCCATTTATCCTAACACCAGCCAGTCAGTCGTAACTACTAACCCCACAACCCAGAGCTCCAAGGAGGTATGACCCGGTCGGGGATTGAACCCACGAAAACCCGCTCTGAGGCAGGCTCTCTAGTAACACCACCGAGGCAGTCAGTACCCATAAGATATTGTTATTTAATTAACCCTTTCCCTCATAGACGCTTTCTGACGCCTTTGCAGCAGACGGCTTTTTGAAAACATAGTGACAAAAGAAGAAATTGCACAAAACGTGCAATTTCTCCTTTTGCCACAATGTTTTCCACTTTTTGTCATAGGTTATCCATTCAATTATGGAGATTTTCTATGTTTTGACAAAATACGTTCAAAGTCGTCTGCTGCAGAATTGTCGTATGAGGGAAAGGGTTAACCCTTTCCCACATACAGCAAATCAGCAGCAGACGATTTTAAATTGTCTACTAAAAAATATGGAATTTGGATTTCATAGAATTTGACCCTTTCCCACTTGTAGACACATTTTAATACCTCTGCAGAAGATAATTATTGAAAAAAATGTTGCTAAAGGAGAAATTGCTCATAATTCAATATGCAATTTCTCCTTTTGCCATTAATGTTTGCAACTTTTTTCAATAATAATGTTCATTTCAAACTTAATATTTTCAAAGTCACATGCTGCTTTGTTGTATGTCGAAAAAATGTACAGTTTCCCAGCTAAAAAAAAGAAAACACAAATTCTAAAAGTGAGAAACAGCCATTTTTAATAATGATTGTCTACGTGTCACCGTAATTTTATACATACAGTGTATTATGATATTTATTACAATCTTTTCCCACAATAAACAATTATCAAGCCAAGTGTAACCAAACAACTTTACATGTATTCATTTCCAAAATTAAATTGTTATGGTGAACTTGAAACCAATTTTCCTGTCAAAATAAGTGCAAATTTATTTGATGTTGTCACAAGAACTGCACCCACACTATTTTGGATGCTTTAGTTCCTCAAAGGTAACAAATTGCGACCAGGTAAAGGGACAGTTAGTAATCAGAGGACTAGATAAGAGTGAGTGAACAGCTCTTTTCCCCACAATATTTCCCTTATTACTCAACACAATCCTATGTTGTGGGTACTCAAAAGAATCGTCTCACTGAGACGATTCTTTTGAGTACCCACAACATAGGGTTTGAATGTCAAATAAGGATTTTAGACCAAGAAAAATGCCCCTTATCTAGAGCTCAGAGTAATAAATGCTTAGTATTTTATTGTCAAAATATGACACAGATGGTAAATCTACATAGTTGTCTAGGCCATTCGATATAGCTGTTGACCATGCAGAACTTTCATTTACTATTATTTCACTTACATTTTAGAGACTCATAAATAATTATACAAATGTATAAGCAAATACAAGCTTTTACATCACTTATCCCTTTCCAACATACAGATGCTTTTTGACGATTCTGAAGCAGACACTTTTTGAAACGATCCTGGCAAAAGGAGAAATTGCTCATAATAAATTCTCTTTTGTCACAATGTTTTCAACTTTAACCCTTTCCCAAACTCATTAACATTGTGGCAGACAAATAACAATTAAAACTCTATATTAAAATGAAGGAACAAATTGCTATTATTATAATGAATAAAATTGAAAAAATTGTAATAATGGGATAATTGCTCATATCTTCCTAGGCTAGAATGTTTTCATCAGTAATTTGCTGCAGCGGTATAAGAAAGCATCTTTCTTCAGTAAATATACCCTCATTTATAGGGATTTTCTATGTTTTTGTCCACATGTTTCCAAAGTCGTCTGCAGCAGATTTGTTGTACGTGGGAAAGGGATAAAGGATGGAAATGTGTATGCATATTCATCAGTTTATTTTAAACAGTACTGATGTGTAATTTTAGCATCAACTACTGACCTTCAAGACGCTAACTTGATATTCGTTAGCATGCATTTAACCTTTTCCCTGATACCGACGCTTTCTGACGCCTTTGCAGCAGACAACTTTTAAAAAACAATGTGACACAACAAGCAATTTCTCTTTTAGCCACGATGTTTTCAACTTATTATAATACCTTCATTAATGGGGATTTCCCATGTTTTTACCTAGATGTTTTCAAAGTCATCTGGTGCAGATTTGTTCTATGTGGGAAAGAGTTAACAGTTTACTCAGCAGTCATAAATATTCAGGAAAACATCCTTATAAGCAAACATATTACATGTATTATTTAAACTAGAGATTGCTTTTTTGAAAAAGCGCTTGTCTCCCCATTTGTGTGGTCGTAGGGGAGGAAAAGAAATGATGGAGATGAATTTTGTAGTTTTGGACTGGAGATGAAGCAACAGTGACAATCCTCAGTTATTGAGCGGAAACCATTTTTCAGCTGAAGGTTACCATGACCTTGGACTTTGACCTAGTGACCTCAAAATCAATAGGGGTCATTTGCTGCTGGTGACCAACCTGCACACCAAGTATGAAGTTCCTGGGCCCAAGCAATCTTCAGTTATTGAGCGGAAACCATTTTTCAGCCCAAGGTCACCGTGACCTTGACCTTTGACCTACTTACATCAAAATCAATAGGGGTCATCTATAGGTTAGAACCAAGCTGCACACCAAGTATGAAGTTCCTGGGCATAAGCGTTCTTGAGTTATTGAGTAAAACACATTTTTTTCAGCTGAAGGTTACCGTGACCTTCAACATTTGACCTCAAAATCAAACAAATTCAATAAAGGTCATTTACTGGTTATGACCAACCTGCACACCAGGTATGAAGTTCCTAAACATAAGCATTCTTTAGTTATTGAGAGGAAACCATATTTCAGCTGAAGGTTACCATGACCTTGACCTTTAAGCTAGTGACCTCAAAATCAATAGGGGTCATCTACTTGTGGTGACCAACCTGCACACCAAGTATTAACTTCCATGGCCAAAGCATTATACAGTTATTAAGCAAAAACAATGTTTCAGCTCATTGTTACTGTGACCTTGACCTTTGACCTTGTGACCTCAAAATCAAACAAACAAGAGCTGTCGGAGGACAGCGCGCTCGACTATTCCACCGCTTATTTAAGTTACCGAGATAATGGACTCTAATGTAGTTGCATGCAAAACATTAACCACAATTTCTTAGTGGGTGATAATTTGCATTATATGCAGGATAGTGTTATTTAACATGATTATTTTCATAGGTTTGATGGTTAGATAGGGTTGTATAACCTTTCAATGGAATGCATCAAGTAGTTACTAAGATATGGACTCTTAATGTAGTTGCACGCAAACCTTTAACCATAATTTCTAAGTAAAAAAAGGGCAACAATTTGCACCATATACAGGATAGAGTTATCTTAATTGGTTGTGTTTATAGTTGTACAATTGGGAAAGGTTGTATAAAGTTTCAATACAATTGTTCAAGTTGTTACTGAGATTACACTCTAAATGTAGTTGCAAAACTTTAACCAGAATTTCTAAGTCCAAAAAGGTCCATAACTTGCATAAAATGCTGGTTGGTAAGGGCTGTATAACGTTTCAATGCAATGCATCAAGTAGTTACTAAGAGATGGTCTCTTTATGTAGTTGCATGCAAAACTTTAACCAGAATTTATAAGTCCAAAAAGGCCATAACTTGCATAAAATGCAGGATAGAGTTATCATACTTGATAATCTACATAGGTGTGATAGTTGGGTAGGGTTGTATAAAGGTTCAATGCAATGCATCAAGTATATACTGAGACGTGGACTCTTAATTTAGTTGCACGCAAAACTTTAACCAGTATTTCTAAGTAAAAAAAGGGCCATAACTTGCATAAAATGCAGAATAGAGCTATCATACTTGATAATCTACACCGGTGTAATAGTTGGGTAGGGTTGTAGAAAGTTTCAATGCAATGCAGCAAGTAAATACTGAGATATGGACTCTTAATTTAGTAGCACGCAAAACTTTAACCAGAATTTCTAAGTAAAAAAAAGTGCCATAACTTGCCTAAAATGCAGGATAGAGTTATCTAACTTGTTAATCTACATAGGTGTAATAGTTGGGTAGGGTTGTATAAAGGTTCAATGCAATGCATCAAGTATATACTGAGATATGGACTCTTAATTTAGTTGCATGCAAAACTTTAACCAGAATTTCTAAGTAAAAAAAGGGCCATAACTTGCATAAAATGCAGGATAGAGTTATCTTAGATGATAATCTACACAGGTGTGATAGTTGGGTAGGGTTGTAGAAAGTTTCAATGCAATGCATCAAGTAAATACTGAGATATGGACTCTTAATTTAGTTGCACGCAAAACTTTAACCAGAATTTCTAAGTAAAAAAAGGGCCATAACTTGCATAAAATGCAGGATAGAGTTATCTAACTTGATAATCTACATAGGTGTGATAGTTGGGTAGTGCTGTATAAAGTTTCAATGCAATGCATCAATTAAATACTGAGATATGGACTCTTACTTTAGTTGCACGCAAAACTTTAACCAGAATTTCTAAGTAAAAAAGGGCCATAACTTGCATAAAATGCAGGATAGAGTTATCTAACTTGATAATCTACATTGGTGTGATAGTTTGGTAGGGTTGTAGAAAGTTTCAATGCAATACATGTAGTATTTAAGAACTTGCATGCAAAACCTTAACCAAAGTGTGACGTGGACGCCGACGCCGACGGCGACGCCGACGCCGACGCCAGGGTGAGTAGTATAGCTCTCATATTCTTCGAATAGTCGAGCTAAAAATCAATACGGGTCATCTACTGGTTAGGACAAACCTGCACACCAGGTATGAAGTTCCTCGACATAAGCATTCTTCAGTTATTGAGCGGAAACCATTTTTTACCTCACAAGGTCACCACGACCTTGACCTTTGACCTCCTGTTATCAAAATCAATAGGGGTCAGCTACTGGTCATGACCAACCTGCATACCAAGTATGAAGTTCCTACGCCCAAGCCTTCTTCAGTTATTGAGCAGAAACAAGTGTGACAGACGGAAGGACGGAAGGACGGACGGAAAGGGCAAAAACAATATGTCACCCCCATGTAGCATTTTGGTAAAAGAAGAAATTGTTCATTATGAATGATTTCTCCTTTTGCAACAATATTTTCAGGTCATCTGCTGCAGTAATGTATTAAAAGGGCCGTCTCCATATAGAAAAGGGTTTACATTCTTTAGAAAAATACCACTCACTGTGGTGGAATCAATATTAATAGCAAAATAAATTGGTCTACATTTAATCCAGCAACTTAATTAACTGAAATCATCAAAATAAATTGGTCTACAACTAAATTAACTTTTTTGTAATTAATCAACAAAATAAAGAAGAATTTAAATAGAAAAAATTAAAACATAATATTAATACACTAAAGTAGAAAATACTCAGCAGACGATTTTTGAAAACATTGTGGCAAAAAGTAGAATTACTAAGAACAATTTCTCCTTTTGCCGCAATGTTTTAAACTCTTTTCAATAATTGTACTTTAATTTATAGAGATTTTCAACATTATTATCTACATGTTTTCGAAGTCGGCTGCTTCAGAATTGTAGTATGTGGTAAAGGTATTTATGATAGGAAAGGCTGCTGTCTATACAGTTTTGCTCCTAATTCCCACAATGTTATCATAACACCTTTGGCACCAGAAATATCAAAAGGTCAAAGGCAACAACAATAAATAAATAAATGAGAGACAAATCTGTAAACATAAAATTGCATTTCTCAAAAAGAGTTGAAGAATTGTGGCAAAAGTAGAAAGTGTTATTAAATAAATCATGCAAGGAAAATACCTAGGAATGAATATTACATGTCCTCTTTCTAAGTAGGCCAGAAATTGATTTGCTAGGCTATCATTGATCGAAATTCATGGTGATGACAATTAATACTGTATTGGCTAAGGTTTCACATATATCAAATTGCAAAGATTGGTTTCATATCACAGCACTGTCACACATCAATGGAACATACAAAACTTTTTTTGAGAACGGGGGGGGGGCGTAGGCTGGCATTAACCCTATACCTCATATAAACGCTTTCTGACGCCTCTGCAGCAGACAGCTTTTTGAAAACATAGTGACAAAAGAAGAAATTGCACAAAACGTGCAATTTCTCCTTTTGCCACAATGTTTTCAACTTTTAGTCATAGTTTATCCATTCAATTATGGAGATTTTCTATGTTTTTACAAAATACATTCAAAGTCGTCCGCTGCAGAATTGTCGTATGAGGGAAAGGCTTAATCAATGTGTAGGCCCCTATATCGCCGCAGCTGCATTTTGAGAAAAATGTGTAAGCACATGCCTACAGTGCCTAAAGGAAGCTACGCCCCTGGACTGAAGTCTCTAGTACTGCTTCTTGAAGTATATATATTTGAATAATGAACACTTTGAAATGCTCATTATGTTGACAATGAACCCTTTATTTAGTTAAATATCCCTTTCCAACATACAGCAAATCTGAAGTAGACGAGTCTTGAAAACATCTATGCAACTGGTTGGGATTTAACACTATTTGTAACATTTGTTTAATTATATCTCAGCGGCCAGTTCACCTATGCATGTGTTTCCTGGCTTTCTCACAACAGTACTCCACACACCATGCAGTCTTTAACCTAACATTTGCCTGCTTTCCCACATAGACTGTAAGCCTATTGCTCAGGAGACGAATGACACATATATAGGAAAAAATGTTAGTCAATCTGGGGTCAAACCTCTTGATTGACAGTCCAGATGGCTTAGTAACCATCTTAGCAACTGGGGCTCGGCTTTAGACAAAAGGCAGAACATTTTATTAATAATTATGGCCTAGAATTGAAATCATGACCAATTTTGCCCCTTGTCAAAATATTTTTAAGTCGTCTGCTACATGCATCAGTCTGCACACTGAAGCACTTTAGGAGTGAAATGAAATCTAAACCATACATTTTTAATGTATTAATAAATGAAGTGGAATGAAAAACGATTTCATAAATATTAACTTACAACATGGTATTTATATAATTCATAATAACTCAGTCACAGTAAATAATGAATTCCATTTACCCATTCCCTCTTGCAGTTGCATTTAACACTTTCCCTCATAATTATAGACGCTTTCTGACGCCTCTGCAGCAGACAGCTTTTTGAAAACATAGTGACAAAAGAAGAAATTGCACAAAACGTGCAATTTCTCCTTTTGCCACAATGTTTTCCACTTTTTGTCATAGGTTATCCATTCAATTATGGAGATTTTCCATGTTTTGACAAAATATGTTCAAAGTCGTCTGCTGCAGAATTGTCATATGAGGGAAAGGGTTAAAATGACTCATCTGTATCAGATGACTTTTGAAAACATAATGAGAAAGCAAGAAATTGCTCATCATAAGCAATTTCTCCCTTTGCCATATTATGTTCTAACTGAGACTATAGTCAGTAATTATGCTAGCATAAACCCTTTTTAACATACAACAAATCTGCAAGACATCCTTGAAAACACAAAGGCAAACATATGGAAACCCTATGAATGAAATATTATCGAGGGCAGTCATACAACCAACTGAATGCCTATGGTTTTAAAATGTGTTAGCTGCATAGGTAACAAAGTTGTATGTGTCAGGGAATTACCTGGGAGCTACTTTAAGGCCAACCTATGTCCATTAATGACTTCATGAAATATTGACTGGCCCGTTCCAATCAATAACAGGCAGTCAGGCACACTCTGTTCTGTATTTAAAATCCACCAAAGTCAGACGGTGTCAAAGTTTTATTATGACGAAGACACCACTGGGAGGTTAAGAGGGGCCCTTGAGATGTTTGCAGTTTTATCTAAAGTAAACATTCAAAGTAAGATAATTGAAAACACACAACAAAAGGAAGCTTGTAACAAAGTGGAACATTAAAGCATACAACAAAATTAGACCTGTAACATACCATAAAACGTGACCTGCAACACATTACAAAATGATACCAGTAAAGCCCCCTTTACATACACGGAGATCATTGGGCGACCATTGAGCGATCCAAAATAGGCCAAAATTGGCCCGATATCTTGACGATCTCTCAAAGCCACAAAAAAGTAGTTTCAGTGTAAATGTTTGGGAGATCTGTCCTTGTGGGGTCGTTGTGCAATCAATTTTTGTTGCCATCTTCCATGGTCAACTATAGAGATCTTGGAGAGACCATGGCGTTCATTGAGCTCTTATCGAGCGCTCATTGAAAGACCCTTGAGAAATCGCAGTGAGATCTACGGAGATTACTGAGAGATCAGGTGCGACAAAAAGATAGACCAGATATTTGCCGTCCAATGATAAAGCCATTGACAAGGCCAATGAAGTGGTATTTATACCTAATAATACCCTGTTCCCGTTACATTTCTCCTTATTTTCTCTTGACTTCGACCCAACGTCACACAACTGAACACAAGCAGTACACCAGCGCAAAGTCTTTGTTATATCACTGGGAACAAACGCGGTCTGGGAATGATGGTTAGAGATGTCAACCCAAAATCCCACCTCTGTCACCATTTGTAATGTGTACCGGAGTTAAGCTATCGCAGGTCACCTATCCAGGCACTAACCGCGTTGTACGTTGCTTTACTTTAAGAAAAGGTTGTAGAAGTGGTATTTTTACCTATACCCCGTTCCTGTTACAGCTGCATCTGCTGAAGATTGTTTGTATGTGGGAAAGGGTAAATCTTATCCATGCTACAATGCCTATAGATGCATGTGTGCCTGTGTTAGTAGATACATGTATAATCTACTTTATTCATTAAATAAATATATAATCAATTAATTGTGTTTTAAGCAGTTACATTTTTCCAACAATTACTTCTGCTGTGTAGCTCAGCAATGATTTCTGTAACAACTAGGAATAAATAAGTGACTCAATCCATCAATTTAATAAAATTGCTGTTTGCCCTTGTAAAAAGAATATGTTTAACTCTTTCTCACATACAACAAATCTGCAGCAGAAAACTTTGAAATCATCTAGGCAAAAAAATAGAAACAAATCCAAATATACATTTCTATGGATTATAGATGAAAACCTTGGGGCAAAAGCAGAAATTGCGCATTATACCACAATGTTTTCAATAGTTGTCTGGGCTGCAGACTTATACATATTTATTCATGCCGCAACTATTTATTATATATATTGATGTCAGAGTCTCATAATTTCCGTCACCAATTTATGATGTTCAATAAAACATCACCAAATATGTAATAATAAGATAGGTGGTCTGATAAAGAACTATGTCAATTTGTTAAATCTTATAGGCTTAGCCAGGTGAAAACAGGAGTTGATTGTACACATGTATGATACACAAGAAAGACCCAATTTCAAAGCACGTTCAATGTCTGCCACCTGGAGACTTAACCCTTTCCCTCATATAGACACTTTCTGACGCCTCTGCAGCAGATGGCTTTTTGAAAACATGGCAACAATAGAAGAAATTGCTCAAAACGAGCAATTTCTCCTCTTGTCACCATGTTTTCATTTCTTTTCAATTATTGTTCTTTCATAGAAAGGGATTTTATGTGCTTTTGCCTAGACATTTTCAAAGTCGTCTGCTGCAGATTTGTTGTATATGGGAAAGGGTTAACCAGTACTTGCGCTGTATGTAGGAAAAATTCCAAAGGCAGAATAATCACAGGACTCAGACCCGGGAGAATCATCACAGGACTCGGACCCAAGAGAATCATCACAGGACTCGGACCCAAGAGAATCATCACAGGACTCGTACCTGGCAGAATCATCAAAGGACTTGGACCCGAAAAAATCATCACAGGACTCGGACCAAAGAGAATCATCACAGGACTCGGACCCAAGAGAATCATCACAGGACTCGTACCTGGCAGAATCATCAAAGGACTTGGACCCGAAAAAATCATCACAGGACTCGGACCCAAGAGAATCATCACAGGAATCAGACCCGGGAGAATCATCACAGGAATCAGACCCGGGAGAAGCATCACAGGACTCGGACCCGGGAGAATCATCACAGGAATCAGACCCGGGAGAATCATCACAGGAATCAGACCCGGGAGAATCATCACAGGAATCAGACCCGGGAGAATCATCACAGGAATCAGACCCGGGAGAATCATCACAGGAATCAGACCCGGGAGAAGCATCACAGGACTCGGACCCGGGAGAATCATCACAGGAATCAGACCCAGGAGAATCATCACAGGAATCAGACCCGGGAGAATCATCACAGGAATCAGACCCGGGAGAATCATCACAGGAATCAGACCCGGGAGAATCATCACAGGAATCAGACCCGGGAGAATCATCACAGGAATCAGACCCGGGAGAAGCATCACAGGACTCGGACCCGGGAGAATCATCATAGGAATCAGACCCGGGAGAATCATCACAGGAATCAGACCCGGGAGAATCATCACAGGAATCAGACCCGGGAAAAGCATCACAGGACTCGGACCCGGCAGAATCACAGGATTCGGCCCCGGGAGACCTTTGGCCAATTATTGCTCTACCACTGCGTTCCACTTTTTTTACAATGAAAGTCTATGGTGAGCCTGTTAAATGATGTAACACAGAGTATATGAAGGCAAGAGACATAATCTGTGCATAATTATGCAGTCGTAACAGATCTTCAAACTGCTCTAGGACATAACAATTTCATACATGTTCTTGAATCTGAATTCTTATTAATAAGCCAAACACTCTTTATCATTGCATAAATTGGAACAGCAAAGACTTAGACTAGGATTCAGCGTAACTCACCCTACAGACCATAACCCTTTCCCACTTATAGACACATTTTGATGCGTTAACAGCAGACAACTTTTAAAACATTATGGCTATAGAAGATTGCTCATCATGAGTTTCCATATTTTTGTCTAAATGATTTCAAAGTCGTCTGCTGTATTCTTTAATATATTAAGAAGTCGAAGAAATTTAATTCTGGCCAAAAGATTTACAATTGTAACCCCTATTTTTTTTTTTATATCTTAACCCTTTCCCACATGTAGACGCTTCCTGACACCTGTGCAACAGACGACTTTTGAAAACACTACGACAAAAGGAGAAAATTCGCTTTTTGCCACAATGTCTCATCTTTTTAAAGTCACAATTTATAACTGCATTTATAGAGATTTTCTGTGATTTGTGACAGATTTATTGTATGTGGGAAAGCCAAGGGTTAATATTTCCTTCATGTAGGAACACTATTGTAACAATAAATGGGGCCTGAACTCTACCTTGGGACTGAGTGCAAACACCAACAGCATAAAACCGATTCATAAATGCAACCGCACCCTTTTTCCCCTGATGAATCTCAAATAGAATGTTATTGGCCTTAAATGAAGAAGTTGATATGAAGTTTTACAATCTTCTTGTTTAAGGCTTATTTATAGTTAAGACACTAATACACCTCTGCAGTGGACAACTTCTTATAAAGCAATTTCATCCTTTTGCCACAATGTTTTCCGAAGTCTTCTGCTGCAGGTGTGTCAAAATGCCTCTGTTTCTGGGAACGGGATAACTGAAATCCAGTTGAAAGTGACATAAAACATCATTCATACAAAATCTGTCACACAGATGCTGATGACTAAAACCTACTGTTCTGTACATATAAAAGGATTGGTAAACTGAATAACTAAGGAATGTGGTATTTTGTGAATGTTTAACTAGTCTGGGTGTTTATTAGCATTATTAGCCTTCACACTAAATACACTTAACTATTTCCCACATACAGACGCTTTCTGATGCTTTTGCAACAGATGACTTTTGAAAACATTGTGGCAAAAGTAGAAATGACCCATGATAAGCAATTTCACCCTTTTCCACAATGTTTTAAAATCTAATGATTAAACATTCATTTATAGAGGTATACCATATTTTTAACCAGATGTTTTCAAAGTCGGCTGCTGCAGATCGTCTATAAGAGGGGAAGGGTTAATTCATTTTGTAATTATCCGTTTATGAATTTATCAGGAAAATGCTTTCAGGATCATAGAAAACCAATGCAAATGATTCATTTAAAACCGATTAACACATACATATGACTAGGTGAAAACAAAATTTGTGGGAAAAGGGAAACTAAACTCAAACAAGCAATTGATTCCTATTCTTTCCATGAGGGCCATAATCCAGTCATGCATGGGTGGATCTGTGGCTGGTTTTCGAAAGGAACTGAGCTCTCATGGATATCTAACTACCGTATAAGTTTGGTTGAGATACAATCAAAAGTGAAGACTGTATCGTGTTAACAAGCTCTTTTATAGCAATTTTGACCATTTCAAGGGCCATTATCCAGACTGTATCGTGTTAACAAGAAATTGTTTACGGACGGACGGACACACCCATGCACGCACACACGACGGACAAATCGCCACGACATAAGCCCTTCTGGCCTTTGGCCAGTAGAGCTAAAAACAGCTATTTTTTATTTAGCAAATAATCAATCAATGACACAAAGGTCACTTAAACAATGCATAAGAAACAATCTTTGACAGATATAGTTGGTTAAAAAGACTAAGTATGGGTATATATTTTATGAGTACATTGTCTTTCAATGAATGTCATTTAACCCTTCCCCTCATATTGACGCTTTCTGACGCAGCAGATGGCTTTTTGAAAACATAGTGACAAAAGAAGAAATTGCTCAAAACAAGCAATTTCTCCTTCTGCCACAATGTTTTCCACTTTTAGTCATTGGTTATCCATTCAATTATAGAGATGTTCTATTTTTTGACAAAATATGTTCAAAGTCGTCTACTGCAGAATTGTCATAAAAGGATTAAACCCTCTCCCACTTACAACAATTCTGCAGCAGATGACTTTGAAAACATCTGGGCAAAAAAGTGGTAAATGTCTATAAATACAGCAGCATGTATTGAAAAGAGTTGAAAACATTGTGGCAAAAGGAGAAACTGCTCATTATGAGCAATTTCTTCTCTTGTCACATTATTTTCAAAAGTCGTCTGCTGTAGAATTAGGCATCCTCAAGTGGGAAAGGTTTTCACTGATACTAGTGAACCAGTGAATAATGTGTTTAACCCTTTCCCTCATACGACAATTCTGCAGCAGATGACCTTGAACATATTTTATCAAAAGATCTCTATAATTAAATGTATATATAACCTATGACTAAATGTGGAAAATGTTGTGGCAAAAGGAGAAATTGCTTGTTTTGAGCAATTTCTTCTTTTGTCACTATGTTTTCAAAAAGCCGTCTGCTGCAGAGGCGTCAGAAAGCGTCTATATGAGAGAAAGGGTTAAAAGCATTCATCCAAATTGAAATAATTCAAATAAACATGTGGACAAACTATGAGCAATTTCTTGTTTTGTCTTTCAAAATTTGTAAACAATAATATAATATATCAATTCCAATTACATCATCCAATATTGGGATGGCTTTTTGAACAAAGTTATTAACCTAGGGTCATCCATTAGCAATATATATAGTTTTTTAAGATATTGATTTCCGATCCTTTAATTTAAACCTTCTATTAATCTGTCTTGTCTGCATCTAGGCCTATAAATTGTTAGAAGAAAATCAAGTCAGAAACTGATATTTATTAACAAGATAATTACCTACAATGATCTAGATGGTGGCTATTAGATTATTAATCAATGGATTTAAAACATTTACCAAAATAGAGAAGCTATCGTTCTCTTCTCATTTATCCTTTCCCATTTACAGACACAACAAGAGAAAGTTGATGCATCGCATCAATGTCGCCGGATATCCATAGTGCAGTTATGCATAACACTAACATTATAGTAGTTGAATAAACAGTTATCAACTGAGGGGCATATTGGAACATCAGGGGTGGGGTCAAGTGAAAATGTATCATAACTTGCATTGTTTTGTCAACGAAGTGAATGATAATTGAAGCCTTTCATTGTTTATGATCAATCTCCATTCCAAAGTAGGTTGGCCATACACACAACCAACTAATTATTGATCATAAATAGTAATGGAAATGAGTAATCTTGCCAATCATTAGTCTTAGTATGTATACAGTGCTTTCATTAAGGAATAATTATAAGATTTATGAATTCCACATACACTTTTCAAGATGTTTGTCAGAATATTTGAATTTTATTATTTTTCAATAAAACCACAAAACAGACAATTTAGGATTTGCATGCAATAGCACGTCATTTTACCTTTCCTCTATTAAAGTCAACAGTGGACACCTTTTCAGCAATCTACTTTTAAAACAATGAGATAAGGGTTAAATCGCTGAAGACATGAGTTTCTCTTTTTCTCAAAATGATATTAGCTTGGCATCCTAATTATATCATACTTTAACAAATGTTGAAATGTAGTCCAATATTTATAAATTAGACCACCTTCGAAATATAATATCAACTAAACAGTTAAATCTCATTGAAATTGTTGTATAATTTAAACTTAATTTCGAACATAAACTGAGCCCTACAACATGTTAATTTATTTTAATTCTTTTTTTATAATAAAAATAACAAACTACTCATGTTTTAAAATTATATTATGATGAGTGCCCTTGTGTCAATGATGCATAACAATATGCAGATCAGAAGCAATATGCCTTTAGGGAATTAAATGACACATTTAAAATTGTCAAGGACGAAATAATTGTGTACGAAAGACCCGATTCTTTCTTATTCGCAGAGGTGTCGTTCTTGAAACTCTCTTTATAGGCAGAGAGTGTTCGTTCAAAGTAATTTTTCTATTAGAACCAGTTTTATCACAGTTTGTTCTTTTCTTCATTTGTTTCGAACCAATTAAACATTTTAAATCACCTATGATTTACTATTTGTAAGTGAGTGTAAAGAGCGGCTCTCTGCAAAGGAGATTGATCTACGCAGTAACTTGGTATTCGCGAGTATGTAAACAAATAAATTAGACTGTGCGACGTAAAGGTTTGTAGTTATCGCCTTTTGATTACATGTAGTATATAGTGTAAAATAAAGTATACCAGTCTAGCTAATAGGGACTCTTTTGTGTTCGTAAATAAAACAAAAAAACATAAATGCGGGTCAAAATAAAGAAACTGAAAATACCTAAAACATCGGAATATTTATTTCATTTTAGATGTGTCATTACTTAGTGTTTTTAAACAAACACAATTGTAATATGTTCAAGACATCTAAATGTGTTTCTTTCTAATAATAATCCCCCCTCCCATGTGATTTCAGAAAACCTATTAAAAATAGAAGTCGCGGGCTTCTGCCCGGCGACTAATCAAGCACATATCTGCAGCAGGCAAAATACCGACACATTTTGATGCATCTGCAGCAGACGAGTTTCGAAAACATAGTGGCAAAAGGAGAACTTTCTCATACGACACAGTGAGGAAATTCTCTTTTGCCACAATATTTTTAACTTTTTTTACTTTAATATGCTTTCATTTAGAGTAATTCTAAATTGATATATTTTTGTCTAGACAAATGTTTTCAAAATCATCTGCTGCAGATTTGTTGTAGGGCGGAAAAGGGTTTGAACAGTGTCTTGAGAATTACAATGTATGTATACCCATCTTTCCTTTAACTCCTAAGAAAGCAGACAAAGATAAAAACACTTCAAAATACCAGTTAAAAAACCTATTTAGTTTTTTCTTACTCAACCCATCCCCATACATACAACAAATCTGCAGCAGACGACTTTGAAAACATCCATACAAAATAGGGAAAATATCTACAAATGAAAGATGAAAGTGTAGCTCTAGTATAGCATTGTAAAAATTGGTGACAAAGCAGAAATTGGTCCTTCAAGCAGCAACATGAGCAATTGTTCTTTTGCCGCAATGTTTTCCAAAGTTGTGTGCTGCAAACACAACAAAACGTGTCTGTGTGTGGTATTGAGTGGTTAATCTCAAAACCAGTTTAAACAGAATAATACATCAGAATAATCTTAAATCTTCATTGTAACATAAGAGGACAAGTGTTACAGTGAAACAAAGGGATATATCTTATCAATGGCCAGTATAGAATTTCTAAATCTTGTTCTCAACTTTAACCCTACACTGTTCTTTAGACAATTGCTAAATCAAACCTCAGAAGAAATGTATTCACAATTCTGACAACGGAAGTATGGCTATTAACCTTCAAACAAAGTAGAAAACATTGTGGAAAAAGTAAATATTTGCTATTTTTAAGGAATTTCTCTTTTTTCAATCTGTGTTTAAATTCAGTATTTATCAGCCGTCGTCTCGGGTATCTTTAATAAAAGGTAATTTCATCACAGAAAGGGTTAAACCGAAAAGTTTGTCACACAAATACCTTAGGTATGCATTAGTAAGCTTGATTTTTTATTCCATATAAGGCAATCCTTTAGTAAACATGGACAGAGATGCAACACACCAAAAGGGGGGCTCATTAAGTTTAACCCTTTCCAATTTAACATACAACAAATCTGCACCAGACGACTTTAACAACATCTTCACATAAGTATGGAATACCTCTATAAATGAAAGTAGTATCACTTATTGAACTAAAAACATTGTGGCAAAAGAAGAAATTGCTTGTTTTAATTCACAATGTTTTCAAAAGCAGTGGCGTCAGAAGGCATCTTTATGTGGTAAAGGGTTAACCAGAGCTTTCCTACATACAATGAATCTGCAGCAGTCAACTTTGAATACATCTAAGTATTAACCCTTTCCCTCATATAGACGCTTTCTGACGCCTCTGCTGCAGACGGATTTTTGAAAACATAGTGACAAAAGAAGAAATTGCACAAAACGTGCAATTTCTCCTTTTGACACGATGTTTTCCACTTTATGTCATAGGTTATCCATTCAATTAAAGAGATTTTTCTATTTTTTGATAGAATATGTTCAAAGTAGTCTGCTGCAGAATTGTCGTATGAGGGTAAGGGTTAATAAGAAAAATGTCTTTTAATGAGTATGTATTAAATGATAAGAGTTGAAAACTTTGTGGCAAGAGATCCTTTTCCCACAAAGTTTTTAATAGTCATCTACTGGAGATACTTTGAAATGCTTCTGCAAGTGAAAACAGATTAAGGGTAACAGGAACAGAATACAAGGAAATAAAACAAGGTGCAGAAATTGACAAAATACCAGGAAATAGTACAATTGATTGAGGGTTTAATGCTTTTTTCAACAAAACACTTTCTCAAAACATTTCTTCATAAAACAGACTTTCAAAGCAACCAGCTGCTTTTCCACATAGACAGGAGAAAGAAATTAAAGCTTTAAGTTCATGTTTTCTCCTCATGTTATGGTTTGACTACAGCAACAAAAAGTTTGATTGATTTATTGGGGTATAACGCCGTTTTCAACAATTTTTTCGTCATATCACGGCAGCCAGTTCTTTTACTCATGTGTGTTCTGCCTTTTTCACACAAGCACTCCACACAACATTTTTTCCAAGCAACTGGCTGCTTTTCCACATAGACTGTTAGCCCATTGTTGGATGACGAATGACGCTTGTCAGTGACTTTTATCAAATGTCAGAAAGAATGTTGGTCGAGCTGGGGTTCAAACTCACAATCCCTGAATTGACAGCTTACCGACTGAGCTACCACCGGGGCAAGAATAAGAAGAGGGATAGCTCTAAGGAAATGAAGGAAGAAAACTAAAAAAAAGTAATTTTATGCTTCCTAGTCCAGGTTTCTGTACTAGGAATGCGTTTTTTTATTTTGACTGTTCGCATCTATGCAATATGTAACGGCGATATATTGAGACTACCTGCTTCCTTGTTACATGAAAATTTAGTCAAGGTTTCTGTACTCGGAATGCAATTTCAAATTTTGACTGTTCGCATCCATGCAATATATAATGTAAGGTAAATATATTGAGACTTAAGAAAATTATACCTCTCTCATATATATATATATATTTATGTATGGCTAAAATACTAAACAATCTGAGATCCTTTTATTAGACCATACAATTCATTTAGAGAAGCCTGATTTGAAAATATATATTTATTCTAAGAACCTTGGACAGATTTTCCTTTAAACCCTTTCCCACCTGCAGACGCATTCTGAAGCAGAGGACTATTGAAAACAGTGTGATAAAAGGAGAAATTATAATGTCAAATTATGAGCCATTTCTCCTTTTGCCACAATATTTTCAATTATGTTCTAAAACTAAACTTTTATATAAAAAGATTTTCTTTAATTTTCACCAGATGATTTTAATGTCGTCTGCTGCAGCTTTCCTGGAAAGGGTTAAAAATATTAAGAAAATATGTTTTCTGTTTTTTAACACGTCTAAGAAAAACATGTAAAAATTAAAGTAAACTTTTGAAAGAGTTGCAAACATGGTTGGAAGGGAGAAACTGCTCGTTTTTAGCGATCTCTCCTTTTTCCCTTGATTTTGACAAAATTAAGTCTGCTGCATGTGTCATTTGTATGAGGGGAAAGGTGTAACGTATCCCAAGGAATGGTAAGGCAGAATATCGTCCGCACAGGTAAATGACATTGAAGGTAGGCTACCTGTAATTGGAACGGGTCAAGGGATATTGCCAATACAGTACTACCGGTTCTCAGGTGAAATAGAAATCAGGAGATAAAAGAAGAACTTACCTTGTGGGAATCGATCCAGTAATTAACACGCTTTTATTAACAAGATCTCAATCTATCTATTCCGCTAGCAAGTTATATCCCCTTGTTTTAATGTATTTAAATGTCGAGATAGCACACACATTAACACGTTCTAAACCGGTATACCTTCGTATTGGGCCATGCGTCATTCGCTCTACCGTAGTATTAGGTTGACAGCATTATTACAGGAGTGACTAACCTTTTGTGTCACATATTTCTATCCGCCAGGGGGCGTGTTCCCTACTTTCAATTTAAGGACTTGACACCAAGGGATATTTGAAGTGGATTATTATGACAGTCCATCCTGAGGCGTATACTATTTGAACTACCGATTTTAAACTTTTTAAGTTAAAATCGCTTTGTTGTCACTGTAATCAGAAGCTGTTAACTGTGAATCGTGTGGATCACGATCAGACAGTATTTGACGAGACCTTTAAACCTACCGTATGAGGGACGTAGCTGTAATGTTTTATATATACGTACTCCCTACCCGAATTAACACTTTCCCACATATAGTCATGATTTGACGCCTCTGCAGAAGACGATTTTTTAGAACTTGATGGGAAAAGAAGACATCGGTCATAACGAGCAATTTCTCCTTTGCCACACTATTTTCAACTCGTTTCAATAATTATTCTTTCTTTTTTAAAAAATATTCTATTTTTTTTGCCCAGAACTTTTCATAGACGATTATAATATTCAAACAGTCAGTATCGTATCAAATCAGAGAGTAAAGGGTGGACTTGATTTGTTTTGGGCTACTTTCGTAATGAAATATTGTCGTTCGTTGACCGGTCAATCGGACAAGTGTATCTGTTCTTGTTAAGCCTGGATTAGAGAATCAAACACAGAATGACTAAGGGTTTAATACCTTTCTTATAAATGGTCTGCATACATATAACATAATAGTATATGGCTTAGACAAGCAACAGCCTGTATATGTCAGAAAGTATGACTGACTGATTTCGGTCGTAGTTCATGATAGATAGATAGATACTTTATTTTCCAAAACATTTTGTACAAAATCAGGACATCGATCGTTGTACATAAGAGATTGATCAGTTTCAGTTTGCCAACTTTTTGTCTGCAAAGTGAGACGACACCGTTGTTACAAAGACACATACAGTTCATATGATGGACTATACTATTTACAGGTTAAAACATGGACATTAATTATTGGAAGAGTATACACCTTTGAATATAAATCATTGATAAGTGTAATTCACAATACCAGATTTTAAATTTAACAACCTGCTAAACAAGAGCTGTCGGAGGACAGCATGTTCGACTTTTTTGTGCTTGCCAATAAAACAAAAGTTTTTTTGGGTGATAGAGAAAACATAACCAAGTAATTTATCATATTATTTATAAGCAAAGTACTTTATAAGTCGAAAAAGAGTCATAATTCTTACAAAACACTTTACTGAATTATGTACTCTTGGCTGTTGGTGGAGGTAATGATGGTAAAAAAGGTCTTTAATTGTAAGTGTTTAAGCTATACAATTGTTTTGAATTTTTTTGATTTGGTATGAATAACTTAATAACCAAAATTATAAATCGAAAAAGGGCCATTGTGTTGTAAGTTTCGAAGCCATGTCTGTAATGGTTTTGAAAAAAAGTAAATTGGTACAAAACAAATTAACCAAAATTCTAAGTAGAAAAGGGCCATATCTCTTACAAAAATATTGACAGAGTTATGTACTCTTGTCTGTTGATAGAAGTAATGATGGTGAATAAGTGTTGTAAGTTTCAAAGCCATATATGTAATGGTTTTGAAAAAAAGTAAATTGGTACAAAAAACTTAACCAAAATTCTAAGTAAGAAAAGGGCCATAATTCTTACAAAAAGCTTCACAGAGTTATGTACTCTTGTCTGTTGATGGAGATTATGATGCTGAATAAGTGTTGTAAGTTTCCAAGCCATATCTGTAATGGTTTTGACAAAAAAGGGAATTGGTACGAAACCTTAACCAAGGTGTGACACCAACGCCGACGCCGGGGCGAGTAATATAGCTAGCCTTTTCTTCGAAAAGTCGAGCTAAAAACGTCTGCTTCGGAAACAAATGAGGAACATGTATCTATAAACTAAGTATAATTGTGTAAGGGTTTGAACATATTTTGGGAAAATAATGTATATTTATGTGCAATTTCTTCCTTTAAAACAATGTTTGAACAAGTCGTCTGTGGCAAATACCTTAATTACCTCGGTACAATCTACAGCCGCATTCCACGATCATCAAGGAAGAACATAGCCAACTTTCAGAATCAGCGACCGTCAGAAGTCGATAACAAAAAAATCGCTATTGGAATTGGACTGCAAAGAGATAAAAGGTATCACTGTGCTTCAACATTCAGCCACATCCCACGACCATCCAGACAAAGGAAATTGGCATCAGACTGTAGAAAGATAAAATGTCATACTGTGGTACAATTTACAGCCACATCATACGATCTGACATCCAGACAGAGGAAATTGGCATCAGACTGTAGAAAGATAAAATGTCATACTGTGGTACAATTTAAGCCACATCATACGATCATCCAGACAGAGGAAATTGGCATCAGACTGCAGAAAGATAAAATGCCATACTGTGGTACAATTTAAGCCACATCATACGATCTGACATCCAGACAGAGGAAATTGGCATCAGACTGTAGAAAGATAAAATGTCATACTGTGGTACAATTTACAGCCACATCATACGATGTGACATCCAGACAGAGGAAATTGGCATCAGATTGCAGAGATAAAATGTCATACTGTGGTACAATTTACAGCCACATCCAACGATCATCCAGAACGAAGCTATTTATGTCGGACTACACCGAAATAAACAGCCTTACTGTCACAGTCCCACGATCATCCAGAAAGAAGCTTTTTATTTCGAAGTGCAGCGAAATAAAAGGCCATACTGTGGTACAATTTACAGTTATGTCCCACGATCATCCATAAATAAGCCATATGTGTCGGACTGCACCGAAATAAACAGCCTTACTGCCACAGTCTACCATCATCCAGAAAGAAGCTATTTATGTCGAAATGCAGCGAAATAAAAGGCATTACTGTGGTACAATCTACCGCCACATCCCACGATCATCCAGAAAGAAGCTTTTGGTATCGGACTGCAGAAGTATAAACTCTATCAATGTTGTACTATCTACCGCCACAACCCCAATCATCCGGAATTTTTAAGAAGGATTTAAAAAAAACACGCCATCATCTTACCCTCTTATAATATGGCTGCGCTCAAGCAACACCAGTTTCAACACCGACGATATATCTAGTAAACGATTACACAAATTGAGTCGAGTTCTGCTTATGCTAAAACGTGTAATTGAGAAAAGAGCATGGGTTTTATTCATCGTTGTTCAAAAGCTTTAGATTGCATTTGCTGTCACATAATTGAACAACTCCGTATGAAAACTGACCTTTGAGACTTTGCGCCGAGGAAAGGCCCAAACCCGCCTGCTTATTTGCGAAAGTGATCTGGGTCTTTCCTTTTCACATTTCAATTATGAAATCAATCTAGAAGTTCATTGAATAAAATAATAGTATTCTAACCGACATTTTAGAACAGTAAAGATCCAGACCAAACTATGCATTCAGGGGCATTCCTACTGGGAAAGGATTTTTGCGGGATATAAAGCATCATTAATTCCCAGACACCCGAAGGTCGATTGTTGTCTGGCGTTGCTCATATTAGCACACTTACACATACACTTCTATCAACGTACTAAATCGAGTCATGTAAACCGAATAATGGTCCAGTAGCACACATGTTTTGTTATCATTAAATTAGGGTATATGATTGACAGAAATAGTGCAAGTACTCATCTAGTGAAGCCACGTTACATATTTCTATAAACTTTTCTCTTTTTATTTATTTTTTAAAACGTCATATCAAGAAGCAAATAAAAGAAACATTTATGTTGAAATTGCGAAACATTTCGCCTTAAATGTAGAAGTTTGACTCTCATGTCCAAAAGGTGACGAAACTGCTGGGAATAAAAACTAATTTTCCAGCGCAGGCTTTGAGTTCCCCCCGTTTTCATCATTTATCCCTTTCCCACATAACAATTGTGTAATAAACATTAATAATAATGTTTTAATAAGTCCGGATTATTCGATCTTTACCCTCGATAGTTCGTTAATGTGTAAATGTTCATAAACCGACGATCAAGATTCTGTGATCCATATCTGAAACATGACTTTTAATATTTACCTTGAATATTTTGTGTTGCTAAAGGGCCTGTTACACCTAGCCAATTTGGCGATTTTCGGGGATTGGTACTTGTACGGCAGCGCAACGGCACCACATCGCTAAGAACGGTAGTACATCGTCAGGACATCGGCGAGAAAATTAGCAACGTCAGGCGACGGTCTAAATTTTTGAGCATGCTACAACGGCAGTACTCCGGGCGGTATTGCTTCGTTAATGTCGTTAGAGCACCGGTAGCGCCCCGTAATAGATCAGCGGTGGCCTCAATGTGTACCGTACTGGTACAGATGTGAGACCGTAGTCCTTCCGATATTTTAACGATGTAATACCGTTCTTAGCGATGTGATACCGTACTACTACCGACATTTCGGAATCACATCGGTAGCGCATCGGCAGCTCGGTATCACTATAGCTCCGGTCAACGGTGGCACATTGGTAGAGCAACGGCAGCACCTCGGCATAACATCGCCGGCGCATCGGTAACACTACGCTGACAGAAAAGTGGTATTCGGAAGCACATCGGTAGAACAACGGGAACGCCGGTACTACATCGGTATTGCTACGGCCAATTGTGATATTTCAAGTGCTTTCTCGACGGAGCTCCGCCGATTTTTTTCGCCGTTGTTAATTGTGTGCTCCGGTTTAATCCAGGCGAGATACATCGGTAGTGTATGGCAGAGCCTTACAGGAGAATTTTCTTCGTGTGATGAAAATATTTTCAATTTCATCAATTTTTCAAGCATTACCTAACCCTTCCCACATTTTGACGCATCTGCAGTAGACGACTTTTTAAATATTGTCACAAAAGGAGAAATTGCTCACAAAGAGCAATTCCTCTTTTGTTGGCGCATTTTTCAAACTCTATTCAATAATTGTACTTTCATTTATAGGGACTGTCCGTGTTTTTAAGTTGTCTATTGCAGATTGTTTATATGTGGGAAAGGGTTATAAAAACGTACGTCTCTGTCTTAAATATAATCGGACGTAACAGCTTGTTCTGGAATGCATTGCAACATGTCAAACTATAAAATCGTATTTGAGAGCAGAAAAAGCACTGTCAATATAGTCCAGTTTTCTATATCAAAATAAATTAGTTTCAATATGGAAGAATCTAAATTTACCAATTCAGGAAATTGAGTTAACCCTTTCCCACATACAACAAATCTGCAGCAGACGACTTTAAAAACAGTGACAAAAACCTGAAAAATATCCATAAAAGCTTAATTGTTAAATAAAGTTGAAAACATTGAGGCCAAAGGAGAAATTGCTCATCATGATGTTTTCGTAAGTCGTCTGCTGCTATTGCGTCAAAATGCGTCTGCAGTTGGGAAAGGGTTAAATAAACAATTATTATATGTATAGTCTATATTCATGAACATGATCCTTTCCCCAAATACTATAAACCTGCAGCGGTTGATTTTGAAAACATCTATGCAAACATCTCTATAAATGAAAGTAGCATTATTGAAAGACTTGAAAACATTGTAATACTCATCACGAGCAGTTTTTTCCTGTTACAATAGTTTCAAATGCCGTCAGGTGCAGAGGAAGGTGAAAGCGTCTGTATGTTAGAAAGGGTTAAGTCCGGTCTGTAATCAAACTCGATACCCGCATACATATCTGGTAGCTTGTCTATTTGTTCTTCTAATTTAAGTATTTGACAAAGACCAAAAAAACAAAACGGGTTTGCTTTAGTACTTATGATTTCGTATTTGTTCATGTTATATACACACTGTTGACCTCATTTATATTTTCAGTTTGATCTCTGCAATAGAACGTCTAAGTGAACAAAATTGAAAATATTCAGGGACTGCGAACATGCTATTTGGACTTACTGATTTTCACACACTGTTTCAAGAGCCATCTGAAAAGGCGTAAAAGGTATAACACAATCTATACACATGTTTGCACAATTACTGGTATAGTGTTTTGGACCGTCTGGTGGCGATCTCTATGGTGTGGTTAGAGCATTTGCATTTTAGAGCTGGAGACCAGTGCTCGCTTCCCGGTCGGGTCATATGATTTTGTCAGTAATGGCTGAATGACTTTCCTCTATGGCCCTCTTTTAGACCTTCATTTCAAGATTTACTCAAATATTTTTCTTTTATTGTATGTGCGACACAGTTTATCCAATGATGCCTATTATTCTATGAAATATTAAAAAAATTAAGATTAAAAAAAATTGTTTCGTAATTACATTTCCTTACCTCTGTTATCTAGACGAAAACTTGCAGGGTCCAATTTCAAATTCTTTACTTAGTGCTAAGTAATACTTAAATACTTAAAAACATATTTCATCATTTTTGTATCCCTATTATTTTGTAAAATATGAATGATAAATTGTATTTAAGTAAATGACTAAGTTGAGATAAATAGTCACATTTCTAACTAACAATACCTGTTAAGAAATGAACTATTTTGGCTTTTTAATAAGAAAACAAACAAGAGCACCGCGTACGGCACAGACGCCTCGACTGATTGGGAGAAAAAAAATAAATGAGCTAAACAAAAAACCTTAACCGGACGACCACGCCGCCGCCGACGACGACGCCACAACAATTCTGCAGCAGACGATTTTGAACATATTTTGTCAATAAATAGAAAATCTCTATAATTGAATGGATAACCCATGACTAAAAGTGGAAAACATTGTGGCAAAAGGAGAAATTGCTCGTGTTGAAAAGTTAAAAGTTGTATTTGCTACAAAATGTGAAAATTTGGACAATTTTATTTCTCCATGTTATATTTTAACCAGATAACAGGTGTACAGGTCAGGTTGCTTATACCTCTGTTCTACGTTCCTGGATAAATGAAAATTTGATTAGAAAACAGTTAAGAGCTTTTTAAGTATGATTATCAATTCCTGTTAGTTGAGGTTTTGAAAAGATTTGCCATCAAGACAAGAGTTACCCGAGACATACTGAATAAACTGTTACTGATTGATCTAACCCATGTCGCGCAATGGAGATTTAACCCTTCCCTATCTACAGATACATTTTGACTCATAATGAGCAATTTCTCATTTTTTTCAGAAAGTTTTAACTTAATTCATTAATCATTCCTTAATTGTAGAGATTTTCCATCTTTTATCAAATCTTTAGCTGCAAATTTGTATATAGGAAAGTGCTAGGATGAGCAAGAATCATGGTTTAACCACAAAACAACGTTCATAATACAGCCGTCACACCGGACTGGCGTCCCTACGGCGACCCAGGACGTGGAAGGGACGCCATGCACGCCGTAGGGTCGTGGTGAGAACGCATCAAGACGCCGTGGGGACCCCAAGGACGCCGAAGGTCGCAGAGCGACGGCGTTTACTTTGGACATGTTCAAAGTAAACGCCGAGGTTCGGCGTCCTGAGCGCGTCCTGGCTCAGGACGCCGTGGGATCGCCCTGAGGTCGCCATGGTCGCCGTAGCATCGCAGTAGGAACCCGAACAACGCCAAAGGAACGTAGTACAGACGTGGTAGAGTCGCCATGTAAACGCGGAGAAAAGGATCGGGGGAACCAATGGCGACCTTACTGCGTCCTTACCACGTCTATGGGGTTCTTACCACGACCCCATCACGTCTATGGCGTCCTTACCGCGATGTCAGGGCGGATATTTCGGGATTTGAGCTATTGTCCGCGACCTTTACAACGTTCTCAATGCGTCCCTGCGGCGTTAATGGCGTTTCTACGGGGTGCCTACTACGACTATTGCGTTTCTACGGAGTTTGCACTGCGTTCCTACTGTTCGCCCTCGAAGAGCTATAAAACCCAATATTTCATCCTATCTTTATCAGTGTATTTCTCGTACTCACCATCATCAGGGCCGAATAAATGATGAACTTGCTCGCACTGCAACATATACTTAGTTTAAAATGCGTACACGTTAAAATGCGTGACCTCAACGGATGAGAGTAAAATAATGAATGAAGCTTTCCGAAAGAACAGTGGAGTTTTATACTCGCAGCGAGGACGCCGTTGGGTCGCCCTGCAGTCGCCGTGGGAACGCCATGCACGCGGTAAGGTCGTGGTAGAAACGCTAAGAACGCAGTGGGGTCGCCGCTGATCGCCGTATGGACGCCGCAGTGACGCCGTGTAAACTCAATAGAAACTCCAAGGACGCAGTAAGAACGCGGTAAGGTCGTGTTGGGAACGCCGTGTACATACACAGATCGCAGAGCACAGAACTCCGGTGTGACGGCTGACTCGAAATCTGGATTTATTTTAGAAAAATCATTGGCGTTCTCAATTCGACCATCGGCGTTCTCCAAAATATGACAGTTTAGGACGCGGTAAGGACGCCAGTCCGGTGTGACGGCAGTATAACGCAGGTGATCTACCCCTTTCCCAGATTTAGACGCCTCAACAGCAAAGTTTTTAAAAAACATTGTGACAAATGGAGAAATTGCTCCTAATGAGCTATTTCTCCTTTTGCCACATTTTCTTCAATTCTGTTCAATAATCAACCTTTCATTTACATGTATACATGTACATAAAGTAATTTAAATCAGAGGTTTTCGAAGTCGTCTGCTGCAGATTGCTCGTAAGTGGGAAAGGGCTAATTTTGAAGCGAAAACAATCCCCGGCTACCTTCCTATAAAATTTGATAGGAACCAGGCAGGAATGTCTAAATTAAGTTATTCAGCACTATATAAGTGGACATCTGTATTCACGCCTGAACAACGACATCTCCATTCAAATGACAATGTTTCAGCAATGTTGAATACAACAGAACTCAAGTTTTCAACGGGGCCTTTGACCGTGAATCATATAATCTAAAGTATGTGACATTCCGAGCTAGGAATCAAGAGTAAACCATCAATACATAAACATTATAAAATGCTCATTATGACAAATTTCTCCTTTTGAATAGCAATCTGCTGCAAATCTGTCTGCATATTCTGCAGTAGACGATTTGAACATATTTTGTCAAAAAATAGAAAATCTCTATAATTGAATGGATAACCTATGAATAAAAGTGGAAAATATTGTGGCAAAAGAAGAAATTGCTTGTTCTGAGCAATTTCTTCTTTTGTCACGATGTTTTCAAAAAGCCGTCTGCTGCAGAGGCGTCAGAAAGCGTCTATATGAGGGAAAGGGTTAAGTAGTGATAAAGTGGTCAGTATCCTATTACCCAACAACAAAACTCTATGATGTGGGGGCTCAAAAATAATCACCCCAGGGAGATGGTCCTTTTGAAAACCCACAATATAGGGTTTCAAAATCATGCAAGGATTTTAGAATGTGAAATAAGGATATCTCAGAATCAATGTAAACAAGAACTGTCTTGTATGAAATAACAAAAATATACACTGTAGAAAACACCTTGTTTGTGTTCTGGAATTTTATTCAGAAACTAATATCAGTCTCATTAAATATGAGATAAAATCTTAATTTGAATCTAATTAACCAATTACAGCAGTATTAACCCTTAACCTCACGCGACAATTCTGCAGCAGATGACTTTGATCATATTTTGTCAAAAAATAGAAAATCTCTATAATTGAATGGATAACCTATGACTAAAAGTGGAAAACATTGTGGCAAAAGGAGAAAATGCTCTCACTATGTTTTCAAAAAGCTGTCTGCTGCAGAGGCGTCAGAAAGTGTCTATATGAGGGAAAGGGTTAATTTATTAACCATTTACCTGATAAATAGGCTTTCTGAAGCAGGTAACCTCTTTTAAAACATTGGAGGAAAAGGAAAAATTGCTTAAAACAAAGAGATTTCTTTTTCCACAATGCAAGTAATATCTGTTTATTTGTCTATAAAGTTCAGTTCATTTCAACTGATTGTTGTAATTTGAAAGACTGTTTTACAAATGAAACATGCTCCAGTAAAACTAACATAAGCATATTCATGACAAGTGAATAAAAAAATCTGCCAATACAACCATACAATCTTATCCATACAGAAACAGTTTATCAGAAGATTCTTGACACCTATTAACCCTTTCCCATATACAGACGCCTTTTGATGCCTCTGCAGCAGATGTCTTTTGGAAGCATTATGGCAAAAGGAGAAATTGCTCATAATGATAAATTTCTTCTTTTGCCACAATTTTTAAAATCTATTAAATAATTAAAGCTTTCACTGAATGTGAAGAATATACAGCACTTTTTCATATTTTGCAGATTTATTGTATGTGGAAAAAGGTAAAAAGGAGAACAATGTAGAGCCAGATCAAACTGCACAGATACCCTTTTTGATCAAGGTCTATGCATGTCCCTATTGCCCTATGGTTGGTTTTTGGGAAGCACTGCTCAAGTTTAAAGATGCTTTTTTAGTGCCAGTCTGTGTCACTTTCACAAACAATGAGGCTTATTTTTTTTTGTTGTACATCATTCCACTTATGTCTTTAGCCATATCACTTTTTATTTTGAACTCACAAGAAATTGGAATTCAACAGTGTTCCAGCAGTTTGAGGAAAGTTGACTTTCTAATGTGTTTAAACCTTTACCACTTATGACGAACATGCAGTAGACAACTCTGTAATCACCTAGGCAAAATTATGGAAAATCTCCATAATGAAAATAGCATTAGGGAATAGAGTTGAAAAGATTGTGGCAAACTTTGATTGCTGCAGATGTGTCAAAATACAACCCACACTGACTTTCCTTTTTTTCACTTAAAATTGTTGTGCTCCCGATAAAATTGCAATTGCATTCTCACTCTGGACTACGATTAATTCCATTGGCTGTTAGAGAACAGTCTACTTATTAAGTAGCCTACTATCTGGAATCTGTGCCCTCACTCCAACTGACTCAAGTTCGAATCTCGACTACGACGCCTCAAGTGAGCTTCACTTATTTTCTGAAATTCAGTCCTGCCCAGCAACATGTAAGCCAGTGGTAACAATTGCAGTATTGTTGATTTTAACACATCAGCGCCGTAACAGAAGAGATCCATGCCGAGTTCAAGCCCTTCCCCGTAGTCACATTCATCGTTTGCAAACTGCACCAGGGTCACCAATTCTTGTAGATCTTCGTAGTTCTTATCCCTTTCAGACTCGGTCTTACTGTCTGCTATCTTCTTAAACATTCTCTTCAAATCGGCTGAAAATCAAACAGGGATGTGAATTAACCCATTACATAATACAGTGAAATAATGCTTTCAGCAGATCACAATTGTAAACATTTTGGCATCATCATAAATTGCTTATAAAACGATTTTCCATGTTTACTTAATCCTTTCCCACATACAGATGCTTTCTGATGATTCTACAGCAGATGACATTTTTTTTTTTTTTGCAGCATAAGTGTAAATTGCTCATAATGAACAATTCCCCCTTTCACCAAAATGTTTTCAACTCTTATCCAATATTCATATTTTCAATCATATAGATTTTTCTATTTCCATCCGTATGTTTTCAAAGTCGTCTGCTGAAGACTTGTTGTATAAGGGAAAGTGTCAAAAAACAGGCCATAAAGCATTTAGGCAAATGGAGTAAAGACCTAATCAAGAGCAATTTTTTCATTTCCCATAATCTTGATTTTTGTTCCATTTTGACTGCTTAGAAAAGTCAAAATCAATCTGTATCAAGGAAAAGGTTTGCCCTTTTTCTGATAAGAAGTTAATAATATATTCTTTATACATTTACATGTAATTAAATACGGTTCAAGTTTTAAAATGTTCATTTTCTCATCACCACATTTTCTGAACATTAAAACTTTTAACACACTTTTTTTGTCTAGTGCTTAAAGGGTTATATAACATGTGTTCATCTTTTACAAGGTACTGTAAAATATGAGTTAACCCTTTCCCTCATACAACAAATCTGAAGCAGATGACTATGAAAACATCTAAGCAGAAACATAGAAAATCTCCATGAATAAAGGTATAATAACTGAAAACTGTTGAAAACAATGTGGCAAACGGAGAAATTGCTTGTTTTGAGCAATTTCCCCTTTTGTCACAATCTTGTCACAAGTCGCCTGCTGCACGTGCGTCAAAATGTGTCTACAGGTGGGAAAGGGTTAAGAGTTTGCTTACATTTTGAAAAATATAAGTAATTTCTTGGATATAGTAGAACACATTGTGAGAATAAAAGAAACTAGAACTATCACTAAAGGTGATTAATACCCCCACCCCAACCCCTGACACATATTATATCTCACAGTATTATCTTTGACTCAGACAATTTGAATATCAGTATCAAAAAGAACAAGAGGCCCATGAGGGCCTATGCTCTACTGGTATGGTTCTTTGGTCATTTTCAATCCAGAGCATGTATGTATGGTGAAGATCGGATAGTAAATGGGGGCTCTTTTGTTTTCACAAGCTGTATTATAGTAATTTTTACAATTTCATGGGCCATAATCCAGTCTTGCATTGGCAGATCTGGCTGGTTTTCAAAAGGAACCAAGCTCTAATCAGTATTTAACTACTATCTAAGTTTGGTGAAGATCAGATAGTAAATGGAGCCTCTTTTGTGTTCACATGCTCAATTATAGCTATTTGGACAATTTCAAGGGCCATAATCCAGTCTTGCATGGGCGGATCTGGCTGGTTTTCGAAAGGAACCAAGCTCTCATGGATATCTAACTACTGTATAAGTTTGGTTGAGATACAATCAAAAGTGAAGACTGTATCATGTTAACAAGCTCTTTTATAGCAATTTTGACCATTTCAAGGGCCATAATCCAGTCATACATGGGCGGATCTGGCTGGTTTTCGAAAGGAACCGAGCTATCATAGATATCTAACTACTGTATAAGTTTGGTTGAGATACAATCAAAAGTGAAGACTGTATCGTGTTAACAAGCTTTTTTATAGCAATTTTGACCATTTCAAGGGCCATAATCCAGTCATGCATGGGCGGATCTGGCTGGTTTTCAAAAGGAATCGAGCTCTCATGGATATCTAACTACTGTATAAGTTTGGTTGAGATACAATCAAAAGTGAAGACTGTATCGTGTTAACAAGCTCTTTTATAGCAATTTTGACCATTTCAAGGGCCATAATCCAGTCATACATGGGCGGATCTGGCTGGTTTTCAAAAGAAACCGAGCTCTCATGAATATCTAACTACTGTATAAGTTTGGTTGAGATACAATCAAAAGTAAAGACTGTATCGTGTTAACAAGCTCTTTTATAGCAATTTTGACCATTTCAAGGGCCATAATCCAGTCATGCATGGGCGGATCTGGCTGGTTTTCAAAAGGAATCGAGCTCTCATGGATATCTAACTACTGTATAAGTTTGGTTGAGATACAATCAAAAGTGAAGACTGTATCGTGTTAACAAGCTCTTTTATAGCAATTTTGACCATTTCAAGGGCCATAATCCAGTCATACATGGGCGGATCTGGCTGGTTTTCAAAAGGAACCGAGCTCTCATGAATATCTAACTACTGTATAAGTTTGGTTGAGATACAATCAAAAGTAAAGAGTGTATCGTGTTAACAAGCTCTTTTATAGCAATTTTGACCATTTCAAGGGCCATAATCCAGTCATGCATGGGCGGATCTGGCTGGTTTTCGAAAGGAACCGAGCTCTCATGGATATCTAACTACTGTATAAGTTTGGTTGAGATACAATCAAAAGTAAAGACTGTATCGTGTTAACAAGAAATTGTTTACGGACGCACGGACGCACGGACGCACGCACGCACGCACGGACGACGGACAAATCGCCACGACATAAGCCCTTCTGGCCTTTGGCCAGTAGAGCTAAAAACTAAGATGATATCAAACACAAAACGGCTCCTTTTATCTGGACCGACCGACCGACAGGCTGATGCCACACAAAACGGCTCCATTTTGCCATGTTTCAAGTAAGTTTCGAGTATGTCGCACCAGATTAGATTTTAAGAAAAAAATTCCTATTTCAAGGTCAGAGGTGAAGGTCACAGGGACATGAAATTTGCGTCTTGCACATCTACTACTCCTGATTAACATTTATGCCAAGTATGAAGTAAATCAGGTTGAAACTGAAGAAGGAGTAAAACAGATTAGATTTTAACAAAAAAAATCCTATTTCAAGGTCAGAGGTAAGGTCACAGGGACATGAAATTTGCGTCTTGCACATCTACTACTCCGGATTAACATTTATGCCAAGTATCAAGTAAATCAGGTTGAAACTGAAGGAGGAGTACAACAGATTCAGGGCTGTACAAATCCCATAGCCCGACGTCCGGGACAAGTCATAAATCGCATCGGGCAAGTCGCTAATTGCAACATCTCAGTCCCGGACAAGTGGCATTTTCCCAAAATCCACGTCCCATTATATCAACCCATTTACGTAACAGTGAATGTAAATTCCTGTGTCTGGTAGCCCGGCTTAATTACTAACACACATGTCCGTCGTGTATAAATTTGACTGTATGTTACATGCCAAAAACCACTCGCGCATGACCATAACAAATCAATAATAGTAGGCGGGGTTACCCAACTGTCAGATCGAGTGATTTCAGCCAACCGAATCGCGCCAGTAATAGTCGATATGTATCCAATAAGGCTGTCCAATCATAAGTGACAATTGTTCCTTGGGGCTGTGTTATTTCATGAATGCTTTGGAATTACCTATGGATCGGTCTCATTAAAATATTCCCTTAAATGTATTTTGATCCATATTTCTACTTTCGGTATGCGATGTTTGTAAACTGGTGCAAACCGGTTCAGAGAGACTTGGAAGAAATTTTCGCCATGCAGAAGTCAATAAAATAAATTTGATCCAAATTAAAGACAATACGACGACTGCTAAAAATTATCTTGCCGTTTATCAATTTGAAATACCTTCAAGATCGACATAATATTCGTAATATCAGGGACACAAAGAAAATAGTTTGGAATGAAATATATAAATGATTCCCCCGAGTATGATAATTGCCCAATCACGGCTTTGTTTACCAAATTGAATTAGCATAAACGGCGGGAAAAAAAAATATCATATGACTTAATAGTTGCGATTTCATTGGATGAAATGAGAAATTGGGTGCATGACATTCGCGACCTGACGACCCCGATGTTTACATTCAACGCTGTTTACCGATTTCTAATTCTCAAAGTAGGGAACCATGATTAACATTGCGCAATCATCAAAATGACGGCTATGTTGCGAATAATATCGCAACACCAATCTGACTAAATGTAAATGCGTAGCGTTAATAGGAGATGATTTTAATGAGATTGACCGCAACACATGAAACAAATTTAACGTTTTGTTGTCTTTCATTTTTTTTGACAATATCATTTTATTTAATAACTACATTGAACCTGATAAATTTGACTTTGGTTAATAAAATTGAATTTATTTAATATGTCTTTCTTTGTAAAACTGACCCTCGTATCGAACACTGCCCTGTTTCGGTGAGGGACATAAATCGGTGACCTTATTATTTTGTTATCTTCAATTTGAAAAGTGCTATTGCATCATTTGACTATGTTGTCTCAAGTTTAACATTTCTGTCAATAGCTTTTGAATCTTTTGTAAATATGGATAAAATACATACACTTATGCAGAATATTTCAAATAACCTAGTGAAAAATAATCTCTTTTCCAAATTTTATTTTTTTTAACTGAATGCTGCACTACAGTTCTTTTGCAATAATGTTATTTGAATTGGTCACTACCCTTAAATCATGTACATTGTGTGCTCTTAATGTTATCTTTATACAGAACAAGAAAAAAACCCACTAAAAAACAATTAAAACACTCAAGAAACCGCGATCAAGGCTACCACAAATTCTTAAATTTGTCGCATGTTAAACTTGGTGTGCTGAAAAGAGGGACAAGTGGCAGAATTTTTTTTTTTAGCAATTCCTTCTTTTTTCACGGTGTTTTCAAAAAGCTGTCTACTGCAGAGGCTTCAGAAAGCGTCTATATGAGGGAAAGGGTTAATACCTGGAGTTTCAGGAACCTCTCTATAGCCAACTTCATTGTCATCAACAGGCACAACAATCCCAGCACCATGAAAACTTTTACACACAACTTTCTTGTCTCTCGCTTTCATTGATTTTGTTTTCATCTCCATGCTAAAGCCATTCTTTTCTGCACAATTTGTGAGACTTTCTGATAGTTCCTTCAACTTGGACTTTTCTGCTGTGTTGATATCTTTACTTTTTCTTTTCTCTTCCACATAGAAACTATCAATAAATATACAAGTTACAATTTATTTTTTTATTATATATCCGCACATCTTCCTGCAAAAATACATGCAAAAAGCAAATACAACATGCATTGAAATTTGCATTTGTCTAGGACAAATACAGTACCAAATATGGTAATTTGATATCTTCAAAATGTGGCATACAGTAATTTGTATTTAACCCTTTCCCTCATATGACAATTCTGCAGCAGACGACTTTGAACGTATTTTCTTAAAAAGAAAGCGTCTATATGAGGGAAAGGGTTAAGGTGTTATTTCATTAATGAATACATTTACATTTATATATTTTCTCTTTTTTTTTTGTCTTAAAAATGTTAACAGGTATATAACAAGAGCTGTCGGAGGACAGCGCGCTCGACTATATGCCGCTTATTCACATAAAGCACTACTTCATTATATTGCACTTAAGTACTATTAACCCTTTCCCTCATATGGCAATTCTGCAGCAGACGACATTGAACATATTTTGTCAAAACATAGAAAATCTCCATAATTGAATGGATAACCTATGACAAAAACTAGAAAACATTGTGGCAAAATTTTCTAAGTAATTCAAGGGCCATTACTCCATATTTAGGAAACAATGGAGTTATCTAACCTAATTGTACGATGGTCCTTAACAAATGTGTGTAGTATGAAGTGATTTGAATTATGAAACTTTAATGTTGAGCTAAAAGCAAATGTTAAAACTGACCGAGTCCAAAAATAGCAAAACCTTAAAAAAAGGTTTATCAAATGTTTGACATCATGCAAAACCCGTTTGATATGTTGAAGAATTATATTTGATAAATGAATGATCACAATTAGAAAGGAATGTAACCAAAAATTATGAATTTATCTAAAATTCTTAAAATCAAACAAAAATCCATGTTATTTATTCCCAAAAAGTCACACTCAGCATCTTCAACATACAATGTGAAGAAAAGTATTATATGTAATTATATTCCAAATATGAAAGCCCTAACACAAGTACTTATTGAGAAAAATTAAAAAATTAAATGAAAATGCCAACTTGCCCTAAAACTTTAACCACCCAAAATCATGTTTTTTACCCTAAAAAGAAGGTCACACTCAGCATCTTCAGCATTCAATGTGAAGAAAGGTATAAGATGTAACTGAATTCCAAGTATTAAAGCCGTAGCACAAATACTTATTGAGAAAAATTAAAAAATTAAATGAAAATGCCAACTTGCCCTAAAACTTTAACCACCCAAAATCACGTCTTTTACCCCAAAAAGAAGGTCACACTCAGAATCTTCAGCATACAATATGAAGACAGGTATTAGATGTAATTATATTCCAAATATAAAAGCCCTAGCATAAGTAATTATTGAGGAAAAAAAAAAAAAAAAAAAAATTCCAACTTGCCCTAAAACTTTAACCACTGAAAATCATGTTTTTTACCCCAAAAAGAAGGTCACACTCAGTACCTTTAACATTCAATGTGAAGAAAGGTATAAGATATAACTATATTCCAAATATTAAAGCCCTAGCACAAATACTTATGAATGAAAATGCCAACTTGCCCTAAAACTTTAACCGGACGCCGGGGCGAGTAGTAAAGCTCTCATATTCTTCGAATAGTCGAGCTAATAAAAGGAATATTATATTTAATTAGCGATACCAGGCTTTTTATTGTCTATTCGGAACATGGGACAAGTAACATCACTCCCTCTCTCGACCTTCACTGTCACGAGATATCAATATTCCCATGTTCCTCATAATAATGTTACAAAGCTACTGCAACATATGTATTTCTTATCTATTTTAATAATTTTAATATCAACAGGCAAACAAGACTGTTTGAAAACAAATCTTCATTCCCTGCCAATATGTCAACAAACAAGGCATGACAGAGAAAGGATCAGTAAGTCTCACACTGCCACAAGAGGAGACACAAAAAACGAGATTTCTTTGTGCCTTATACTAAATGATACAATTTTACTCTTTTTTGGATAATTCATTTTTCTTTATGCAAAGTGTCCCTACAGCAAAAATGTGTTTAAAGATGCTATTTGAATTTTCTAAATGTTCTATTTAATAGTTGGAGATATTATAAGTACACTGAATATTCTACTTGGTCTAACTGTTGTAAGGGAGATAATTACTATTACAAGGAAAACATACTTCACTGCTGCAAACAAGTTGTCCCCCTTGGTTGCAATGTTGGAGTTATTTTTAGCACTATTGGCTGCCACAAACACTGGAGATTCTTTAGGATCATCCCTGAAACATAGTCATGAGATTGTTTTTAATGATTGTTTGGCATTTAACACAGCTTTCAACAATTTTTCACTTGTACAATGTATCAAGACGTCTCATGGTTAAGTTACAGGACAGTCAGTTGTTATGCCAAGCCTGCAACCCTGAGCGCCAAAGAGGGCAGCCATTCCAACGCTCTACCACTTTACCACAGAGGCATGGAGTCTTTATTACATCCTTTTTAGGACAGAATAGCAATCAAGACAATAAGGTTTGACATTAAGGAAACCAGAGATATTGCAGGACAGCATAGATTGCCATTGCGGAGCTTGATTGTTAATTAAAACATGAACACTTTCAATGATGCAGTTAACGACAAGACAATAACCTTTCCTTGGACATTGTCCCAGCCAGCTAAAAAGTATAAACTACACGCTTAAACTTAATTTCTGCTCTCCACATATTGTTTATAAAAGATGACAGGTTATTTGAAATCAGAAATGGCTTGAGACATATCCTATCCCTACTTTTGGAAAATCTGAGGTGTACAACTCTCAAGTTGACCTTTAAGTCCCTATCACTTTACAAGAAAACCCTTTCCCGTATATAACAAGTCTATAGCTTACAAGTTTGAAAATATCTAACCAAAAATATGTGACTTCTTTATACATGAAAGTAACATCATTGAATAAAATTGAAATTAAAGTGGCTAAAGGAGAAATTGCTTATTATGAGCAATATCTACCTTTTCCACTATGTTTTCAAAAGTCATCTGATGCAGAAATGCATCCACAAGTGGGAAAGGATAAACTGATACCATAGATGAATTGTAATGTTCTTACAATATGTATACAAGGAAAAAAGCAACGCCTCCTTGTGGTCATATTTATCAATGGAGCGTGATAACTTCAACAATCTTGATGGAGAGCCACCCAACTTGGCCAAGGAACATTTGTGCCATTTGTTTTTAAAAATCAGGCCTATATGTATGTACAAGAAGATTTTTTTAAGTTTCACTATAATCTATATACAGTATACATTTAAGTGAAACAAGTCCTCCCTCTTGTGGCAAAGAGGGTTTCCCAAGAAATATTTGTGCCAAATTATTTTCGAATTGGCCTAGCACAATTGTACGAGAAGATTTTTTAAATTTTCACAATTTTAAAGATTTGGCATTTTCCCTCTTTTCCGCAGCCAGCAAGTTCTAGTTGGAATTAAAAAAAATTTTTTTTTTATGGGAGTCATCTAGGGAACGTTCCTGTGAAATAACTTTGAAATCGGACCAGTAGTTCAAGAGAAGAAGATTTGAACGGATGCCGGTCAGCAGACAACCGACCATGAGTGATAACAATAGCTCTCCTTGAGCGCTTTGTGCTCAGGCGAGCTAAAAAGCAGAAAACATGACAAAATGCTCATGATCGCCAATATTTCCATCTTTACACAATGTATTCAACTATTGTCTGCTGATAATGTGTTAACACTTTCCCATATACAACAAATCTGTAGCAGATAAATTTGAAATCATCTAGGCAAAACATGGACAATCTCAATAAATGAATGTATAAATACGGAGCAATATTTCCCTTTGTCACAATGTTTTTGAAGGTTTGTTTACTGCTGTTGTATGAAAAGCTTCTGTATGTGAGAAAGTGATAAGATTTAATCCATCTTGTTTAAATGTGGGGAAACAAACAACCTTTTCCTATTTACAACAGAGCTGCAGCAGTCAACTTTTTGAAAACACCAAGGCAAAAATATTCTACAATTGAATAGTTGAACACGTTACCAAAAGGAACAAGAGGCCCATGAGGGCCTATGCTCTACTGGTATGGTTCTTTGGTCATTTTCAATCCAGAGCATGTATGTATGGTGAAGATCGGATAGTAAATGGAGGCTCTTTTGTGTTCACAAGCTGTATTATAGCAATTTTTACAATTTCATGGACCATAATCCAGTCTTGCATGGGCGGATCTGGCTGATTTTCAAAAGGAACCAAGCTCTCATCAATATTTAACTACTATCTAAGTTTGGTGAAGATCAGATAGTAAATGGAGCCTCTATTGTGTTCACATGCTCAATTATAGCAATTTAGACAATTTCAAGGGCCATAATCCAGTCTTGCATGGGCGGATCTGGCTGGTTTACGAAAGGAACTGAGCTCTCATGGATATCTAACTACTGTATCAGTTTGGTTGAGATACAATCAAAAGTGAAGACTGTATCGTGTAAACAAGCTCTTTTATAGCAATTTTGACCATTTCAAGGGCCATAATCCAGTCATGCATGGGCAGATCTGGCTGGTTTTCGAAAGGAACCGAGCTCTCATGGATATCTAACTACTGTATCAGTTTGGTTGAGATACAATCAAAAGTGAAGACTGTATCGTGTTAACAAGCTCTATTATAGCAATTTTGACCATTTCAAGGGCCATAATCCAGTCATGCATTGGCGGATCTGGCTGGTTTTCAAAAGGAACCGAGCTCTCATGGATATCTAACTACTGTATAAGTTTGGTTGAGATACAATCAAAAGTAAAGACTGTATCGTGTTAACAAGCTCTTTTATAGCAATTTTGACAATTTCAAGGGCCATAATCCAGTCATGCATGGGCGGATCTGGCTGGTTTTCGAAAGGAACCGAGCTCTCATGGATATCTAACTACTGTATAAGTTTGGTTGAGATACAATCAAAAAAGAAGACTGTATCGTGTTAACAAGCTCTTTTATAGCAATTTTGACCATTTCAAGGGCCATAATCCAGTCATGCATGGCTCTGGCTGGTTTTCGAAAGGAACCGAGCTCTCATGGATATCTAACTACTGTATAAGTTTAGTTGAGATACAATCAAAAGTGAAGACTGTATCGTGTTAACAAGAAATTGTTTACGGACGGACGGACGGACAAATCGCCACGACATAAGCCCTTCTGGCCTTTGGCCAGTAGAGCTAAAAATTGCCCCTTTTGCCTCAATGCTTTCAAATGTTGTTGGCTGATTCAGCATCAGGTGAGAATGGTTTCAACTTACCTGAAGTAACCAAGATGGAATTGAGTTTTATCCTCCCCTTTAATGACAGTCTGAAACTCAGGTGGGTCAAAAAAGTACCTCCAGTGTAGAAGAAAATTGGGCCTTTTACTAAAACGGTTCACTGTCACGCCCTTATGTTTCCCTGCTAAAATATCAAAAGGTCCAACCAACTGAAATCCTAGAACTTTCTTCAGAGCATCCGTTGGACTGTCTGGTTTCTCTGATTTACAAAACTCCCAGAAATGATAGAAATCTTCGGGCATCTCCACAAGGAACTTCTGTTTAATGTTCTCTTTAACATCCACTGGAGACTCGGGGATCTCTAACTCTTCTTCCTCCTGCTCCTCCTCACTCTCTGATATACTGTCATAACCTCCTCCAACACTGGCTGTGGGTTCTGTTTCTAAAATTAAATTTGACATGTAATTAAATTTATAACATAACAAAACATTTAAGCTTTTTTGACCAGTCATTTTTTAAAGTTTATTTTATCAGAGCTCAAAGGGGCGTTTTGCATGCTCATTTTTAGCAATTTCTCCTTTTGACACAATATTTTCTATTGTATTCAATAATTATGCTTCGATATATATCAATATTTCATGTATTTGACTAAATATTCAAAGGTGTTTGATGCAGTTTTAAAATATTTGGAAAAAGGTCAAGATTATTTTGTTTGAGTGTCTACAGAATAGGGCATAAATAATTAATAAGAGAAATAGAAATATTGTTGAACAAGATCTTTTAACCCTTTCCCTCATACGACAATTCTGCAGCAGACAGCGTCTATATGAGGGAAAGGGTTAACTCTGTTTTATTTAGGCCTCAGGACAACTTTTATACAGTTCGCAAAATAAGTTGACAGCTTCTTTCCCAAATCTGGTAGCTAACCTATGGTAGCTCAGTCGGTAAACTTTCTTTCAGAAATTGACAAAAACATCACACAAGTCATTCATATTCAACTCATTGAATAATAGTCTAGTCTAGTCTGTTGTGTGGGAGTACTGATTTGAGAAAGCGAGGAAACACATGGTAGATACATGAAATGGTCGTCTTGATATGACTGAAAAAAAAAATGATGAAAATGGCGGAAAACACTAACCAAATCTTGTTATGTAATTTTTTTGTTCTAATCAATTCACGTAATAATAGTGGAATAACATAATCAATTTGCATATCATGCTTTCAAACAATGTAAATTAAAAACACAAAATTTACTTTCTTTATGTAATGACTTGTAGCTGAATTTCAATACAAACGTGGTTCACACTATAAATCCATAATTAAACTCAACTTAATCAGGTAAATATGAGACTTGCAAAGTGCTCTTTCTCATTGTATTTCCACATAATTGTAAGTATGTGACTTCGACTTGAAGTTCTGTTAACCCTTTCCCTCATATAGACGCTTTCTGACGCCTCTGCCGCAGACCGCTTTTTGAAAACATTGACAAAAGAAGAAATTGCTCAAAACGAGCAATTTCTTCTTTTGACACTATGTTTTCCACTTTTAGTCATACGTTATCTATTCAATTATAGAGATTTTCTAATTTTTGACAAAATAAGTTCAGTTGTCTGCTGCAGAATTGTCGTATGAGGGAAAAGGTTAAATCAGGTGAGTGATATAGGACATGATCCTCTTGTTTCGACACTTATCTGCAGCAGATAGGTCAAAATCCAAGGTATTTTGAAAGCAATTCTTTTTTTAAACTTTCCCATATATATACATCTTACTTTCACAGCAGATGATATGAAAATGTCTTAGCAAAAATTAAGAAAATCTAAATGAAAGTATGATCGCATAAAGTAGAAAACCTTGTTGAAAAAGGAGAAATTTCGATCCGTGTACAATTTAATCTTTTGTAATGTTTTCAAAAATCGTCTGCTGCAGATTTGTTCAAAATAAGCATGCAGAGCTCTAGATAAGATTTAGAATAGTACTTACATCCCCAAAATCCTATACGACCCTCAATCCCTATAATGTGGGTACTCTAAACTAGTCGTCTCAGTGAGCCGATTCTTTCAGAGTAACAGAGACCTGTTTGCTCCTCTTTGTCTACTTTTCTGGTCTGTATCGAGGGCTTGGCGTGAAACAGTTGTACTTTAAAACCTATTTCGAAAACTCTGGTTTAAGGGCAATTTTGACCCTTTTGTAAACAATGCAAATATAGGTGCCATTGCTCAGAACGAGCAATGGCACCTAAATTTCCATTGTTTACCAAGAAAAATGATTTAACACTTATAAAGACTTATAAAGACTTTATGGCGCGGTGATAAACCTTGGTAAAAAATTACCAGTTTTAGTTACAACAGTTTCACACCAAGCCTTCGGTATGAGGGAAAGGGTAATACCTTCTCTATCAGGGGTCTCTTCTGGAGATTGTTCAGATTCTTCATCACTGAGCTTGTGAACTTTGGCTTCAGCTTTCTTTTCAGCTTTCTTCCCAAAGAAATCTTCTATCGTCTTTCCTTTTTCATCTTTTTTCTGTTTCTTTTCTTTTGATTCTTCTTCTGCCTGTCACAATTTACTGGCGTTAACTTTTTCATTCCAACATACATACATTTTCTGATGCCTCTGCAGCAGACGACATCTGAAAACATTGTGGCAAAAGCAAAATTACTCATCATGAGCAAAATCTCTTTGTGCCTAAATGTTTTCAATTTATCTTTAACCCTTTCCCTTATACTGACACTTTCTGACTCCTTTGAAGTAGAGGACATTCTAAAACATTGTTGCAAAAGAAGAAATTGCTCAAAACAAGCAATTTCTCCATTTGCCACAATATTTTCAACTTTTTGCAGTAATTATACCTTTATTTATAGAGATTTTCCGGGTTTTGGCAAACATGCTTTCAAAGTCCTCTGCTGCAGGTTTGCTGTATATTGAAAAGTGTTAATAATTGTTATTTTCTTATAGTTTCCATAGTTTCACTTTTATGTTTTCAAAGTCGTAAGATTTGTTGTAACTTTTATGTGAGAAAGGGTTATTCAGATGCATCAACCATGTCTGGGTTAATTTCCGACCCGTGCACGTTCAAGGACAAATTAACCCTTTCCCACATATAGACACTTTCTGACGCCTCTGCAGCAGACGGCTTTTTGAAAACATAGTGACAAAAAAAGAAATTGCACAAAACGTGCAATTTCTCCTTTTGCCACAATGTTTTCCACTTTTTGTCAAAGGTTATCCATTCAATTATGGAGATTTCCTATGTTTTGACAAAATACGTTCAAAGTCGTCTGCTGCAGAATTATCGTATGAGTGAAAGGGTTAACACTTTCCCACTTGTAGACACATCCTGATGCATCTTCAGCACACAACTTTTGAAAATACTGTGGCTAATGGAGAATTTGCTCATAATGAGCAATTTCTCCTTTTGCAACAATGTTTTCAACTCTTTTTAATAATCACACTTATTTTAGGGAGATTTGTAATGTTTTTGCCAATATATTTTTGAGCTTGTCTGAGGTGATTTGTTGTATGTGGAAAAGGGTTAATTGAAGAAGAAAATCTGACCTTTGACATGAAAGAGGTATAGTGGGTTTATTTTGGTTGCTATTGATACTACTGAAAGAAATCTCATCCTATTTTTACAAATAGAAATTGCATCCTTGACTTAACCCCCTTTCAAACAGATAACAAACCGGCAGCAAACAACTTTGTAAACATCTAGACAAAAGTATGGGAACATTCTATAAATGAAATAACTATTACTGAATAAAGTTGAAAGAATTGCGGAAAATGGAGAAATTATTGCTCATTATTCGCCACCATATCTTAAAAAGACGTAAATGGGAAAGGTTAATAAGAAATATCATATTTTACCTTACCTTACAAATTGATATGTTTTCTTCCACACTCTTTCCTTCTAAATATTCAGAGTTATAGGTATAGATTTACTAAGTTATAGTGTCAGGATATTATAATTTACCCAGATCTCCATTATACAACTTAAATGTTATATTATTCCAAGCCTTGTAAAATGCAAAAAAATCAAAAAGGTAACATATGTATTAACAAGAGGGCCATGATGCCCTGGATCGCTCTCATCTGAAAATGTGATATTTAAGACTTAATAAGAGATGCAATGTCTTTAACGGATCATATCATCATAACAATTTCAACAATCTTAGAAGGGGGTCACCCAATGAATATTTGAGTAAAATGTGGTCTCTATAGAGTGTTAACAAGATTTTTCATAATTGTTATCATCAAGACAATCATTCTGACAAATTGTCAACATGTTCAAGTCAAAAATGCGGTTTCTAGATTGTTAACAAGATTTTTCTACAATTTGGCCAAGTGACCTATTTTTTTGACCAGACCATATTCAAACTAAGCCTACCGGTAGATATCATCAAGACAAACATTCTGGTAAACTTTCAACATGCTAAAGTTAAAAACACGGCTTCCAGTATGTAAACAAGATATTCCTTCAATTTGGCCAAGTGACCTAGTTTTTAACTCAACATGACCAATATTCGAACTTGGCCTAGATATCATAAAGACAAACTTTCGGACATACTTTCAAGCTGCCCAAGTAAAAAATATGTGGTCTCTATAGTGTTAACAAGATTTTTTTATAATTTGCCTCAACATGACCCATATTCAAACTTAGCCCAGCTACCATCAAGACAAACATTATGACAAAGTTTCAACATGCTCAAATTAAAAAATTTGGCATCCATTGTTAACAAGATTTTTCTTCAATTTGGCCAAGTGCCCTAGTTTTTGACCCCACATGACCCATATTCCAACTTGGCCTAGATATTACCAAGACAAACCTTCTGACAAAGTGTCAAGATACTCAAGTCTAAAATGAGGTCTCTATAGTGTTAACAAGATTTTTCTTCAATTTGGCCTAGCAACCTAGTTTTTTACAAGATCTGACTTATATTCAAACTTAGCCTAGATATCATTAAGAAAAATATTCTGACTAAGTTTCAACATGCTCAAGCCAAAAATACGGCTTCCAGAGTGTTAACAAGATTTTCCTTTAATTTTGCCTAGTGACCTTGTTTTGACCCAGCATGACCCATATTCAAACTTAACTTAGAAATCAGCAAGATATACGAACTGAATAAGTTTCATGAAGATTAGATGATAATAATGTTAACAAGCAAATTGTTGTCGAACGAACGACAGGCGATCACAAAAACTCACCTTGAGCACTCATGCTCTGGTGAGCTAAAAACAAATATAATTCTGTTAATTCATATGTTTTGCTAGGCAAGTGGCCATCTTGAATATATCCTAAGTGCTACCATTAAAATAGGACTTCTAGCTTCAAAAAATCTTGAGTTCATGGGACAGGGAGTCATTTTCTAACAAGTTCATCAACACTCAAACTTTTATAAACACTTTAACTTTAACTTAACAATGAATAAACAAAATAAACAACAGACAAAATTGTACTCTGTTTTTGGATAACACCCATATAAAACAAATAACATTCAGATATTTTGATGTTCAATGATTTCTGCTAGTTACATGGAGTACAGTACTGTAGATCAAATCACTTCGTTCAAGTTGGCAGTGTACAATCTTCACTTAATACTGATCTGTTAAATGGGGATATTCCCGTTTTCATAAAAGCTGAGAAAAGATTTTCCGGAGAAAGAACCCTTGAATACACCTTGCATACCAATTTGCAAATATCAAATCGGGTGACTGTAGTAGAGGTGGTACGCATTAATTCCTGGCATTCTTTATGGTATGAACTCTGGAATACTCCATAACTTGCAACATCAATTGGCTGCAATATGTGTGATGTTTGAGCCGGGAGTGTACAAATAATGATATCAACTAATTCAGCCCATTGAAGCAAACCAATTGATATGTGAGACTTATGTCCATCCAAGAGAAGCAGAATATGCTGGCCTGGGTTACGCTGTGGCACAAACTTAATGAAATGTTCCTGGAGGTACTTCCGAAACACTTCCCAATTAGACCATCCAGTTTCTGAAACGGTCCCATTAGCTCCTGGAGTTGCTCCTTTCATCAGCTTTGGTACCATACGGTTCCCAGGAAATGCAAAGAAAGGGGGTACAGTGGCTCCCCCCGCACTCCCACATACAAACACTGTTGTTGTTTCAGGTTGCCCTGCAGTTACATCAGAAGAATGATAATCTTCACCAGCAAGAATATATGATGGCTTATGGTCTTTGGTAATGCCTATTTCATCCACGTTAAAAATCAGATGGGGTTTATCTTTCAAGTCATATTTAATTAGTATCTTATCCAATTCATCAAAGTATATTTCAATTGCCTTGCTGTTTGTTGACTTAGCATGCTTGACACCCTTTGTGCAGGGATGCAACACTTTAATATCTTGCCATCTGGCAGCAAATTTCACATACCAATTAAACGTAAATGGTTTGTCCTTTGACCGTTTACCAAGTTCATATGCATATTCACTGGCAAAGTCAACCACTTCTTGTCGACTAAATGTGTATCCAAATTTTGCAACTTCTTGCAGATGACTGACAAATTTGGCCTCTTCTTCAGGAGAAAGAACGGGAGCCCTGCCACTGGTGACTGTGTCAATGCTAATCTTGCCCAGGACTCTGTCCCGGAGGGTCTGCATGGGTACTTTGTACAACACGGAGGCCTCAGAGACTGTCATGTTCTTCTCCTTGACAGCCATGTAGGCATCAGTTAGGGATGATTGGGAATACTTCTTGTACTTGACACTGGCCTTTTGAGGATCGACCTGAAAACAAGTCATACTTTACTTGGTTTTGTATTAAATATACATGGTGTTTAGTTGTTTACTGTTTAATGAGACTAGATTGGTTTTCATTCTTAAAAAATTCTATTGAATAATTTTTAAGTACGTATTACTTTATATATATATACAAGAATTACGCGTAATTATATGTCTCGCTGTCCCCTGCTTTGACTATCAATGCAAGCATAAAAGACAAAAAGTAAAATAACAAAACTTTAACATTGAGCTAAACACAATTGTTTTTAAACAAGAAATTAAAAAAAAAATATACTAAGTTAAAAAATACAAGAAATTAAAAAAGAAATTGAGCTAAACGCAAAGTTCAACATTTCAAGAAATTCAAAAATATAAAAAATTAGCTATTAAACGCAAAATTCAAAAATACAAGAAATTTAAACGTAATTTTAACGTTGAGCTAAACGCAAATAGTTGACGCCAGTGCCGTCGCCAGAAAAGCAACACCTTAGTCTCGCTTTCGCAACTTCGTCGCAGCGAGACAATATAATCTTAATTTCCTCCAATATATGAAGATCATACAAAGATGAACACTATGATAAACAAAGAAAAGAAGTAAAAAAAAGCCTACTCTACAAAACCAAACAAATATCTCTTTAAATTACCACACTTATATCAGAGCCAATCAATAGAAACAATTGAAATCATCTGTAGAACAAAATAAATGCATGGAAGAAAAGTCAATATACTCCAAGTGTAAGAAATGTAGAATGTTCTATTCTTATCTATCCCCTCAAAAGCAGACCCCTGTTATATATACAAACAAGAGAGCCGTGAAGCCCAGGATCGCTCACCTGAGAATGGGCTATTAAAGACTTAACTCTTTCAGCGCCAAAAAATATCATCAAGACAAACTTTCTGAAAAAATTAAGCTGCTCGAGTCAAAATTGCGATCTCTATAGTGTTAACAATTTGGCCTAGTGACCTAGTTTTTGACCTGATCTGATCCATACTCCCAACTTAGCCTAGTTATCATCAAGACAAATATTCTGACAAAGTTTCAACATGCTCAAGCCAAAAATAGACTTTTCATAGTATTAACCAGATTATTCTTCAATCTGGCCTAGTGACCTATCTTTTCACCTGATATGACCCATATTCGAACTAAGCCTACATATCATCAAGACAAACTTTCTGACAATGTTTCAAGCTGCTCAAGTAAAACATGCGATCTCTATAGTGTTAACAAGATTTTTCTACAATATGGCCTGGTGACCTAGTTTTTGACCTGGCCAAAGACATATTCAAAGTTAGCCTAGATATCACAAAGAAAAATATTCTGACAAGTTTCAACTTGCTCAAGCCAAAAGTGTGGTTTCCAGATTGTCCTTAAATTTGGCCTAGTGACCTAGTTTTTGATCGGATACGACCCATATTCGAACTTGGCCTAGATATCACTTAAACAAACATTCTGACAAAGTTTAAAACATGCTCAAGTTTAAAATGCGGCTACCAATGTTAACAAAATCATCCTTCAGTTTGACCTACTGACCTAGTTTTGACCCAACATGAACTATATACGAACTTGGCCTAGATATCACTAAGACAAACATTCTAAAGTTTCAACATGCTCAAGCTTGAAATGCGGCTTCCAGAGTGTTAAAAAGATTAATTTGATATATTGACCTAGTTTGTGACTCCACATGACACAGTTTCAAACTGGAGATATATGTTCTGATAAACTTTCATGAAGATTGGATGCAAAATGTTGCATCTTGAGTGTTAACAAGCAAATGTTGACGATGAACGATGAATAAAGGGCGATCACAAAACCTCACCTTGCGCACACAATCAACCACACTCCTCAAATAACTCCATTATTTGTTAATTGTAGGCAAGAAGAATGCAGTAGGTAAGGTGAAAGACAAACATATGCCAACTTTTCAAAAGAGGAACCCCATAAAGAACACTTTCATGAAACTAAATTGAATGTGTTCAACCGAGGTGCTCTATAGAGTATTCAAACTCACAAGCACAACAGCAACTTCATAGCTAACGTATATACATAGGAAAGGCACTATATATACATGAAGAACCATGCAATAACACAGGTGTATATGCAACTGCATATCCCTACACGATACAAAGTACAAATGAAATATTACATAAAAGTACAACAATGGGAGTTTGCATATTCAAATTGACGATATAATATAACTTCCATAGTATTACTATACACGATTGTCAAAGTTACATAAAGTACCTGTAACAATTCCATGTGTCATGGAGAAACAATGCAACTACATTATAAAACACGTCAATGTTTACGTGTAGAAGATGTTCAAAATTTGAGTCCAAACCAAACAATGCTCGAACATACTCCTCTCCATGCAGAGACTTAAAGAACTCAAGACACAGTAAAATCGAAATCTCTATAACTATTAATACATTCTTCGAAACAGAGCTTACAAGTCTGCACACAGTTACAATTAACTAAAATATGCTCTGTTATACAACATGTTATGTCAGTAATTCCACACCTAGGCTAGAACAAGTCGAGTCTGTGGAAGAAAGAAAGGCTATCATCTGAGCCACAGAAAAGCAGACAGAGAGCATGCTTTGATTGTGTTTAGCTAAAATCCATACAAGTCTGCTGCTGTATTTGTCTATATAGCTCAAATTTTGGAACAGTAGTTCTCTCATTCCATTTGTTAACCCTTTCCCCCATACAACAATTCTGCAGCAGACCACTTGGAACATATTTTGTCAAAAAAAGAAAATCTCTATGATTGAATAGATAACCGAATGACTGAAAGTGGAAAACTTTGTGACAAAAGAAGAAATTGCTCGTTTTGAGCAATTTCTTCTTTTATCACTATGTTTTCAAAAAACATTCTGCTGCAGAGGCGTCAGAAAGCGTCTATATGGGGGAAAGAGTTAAAGAAATAATTTGATATTCTAGTGTTTATATACCTTTTCCAAATGCACTTGGTCAGAAATTTGCCATGTAAAACATAATCTTGCAAAACATAAAACAAGTCATATTTGTGTAACAGATTAATGAAGTATGAAATAAAACCAATATCTGAACAAGAGATGTTTGTCAAACATTATGCCCCCCTGAGTGCCATGTTGTCAGGAATATTTGGACAATTGAATAAAATATGCATGGACCGAAAAATGCCAGCTAATTTGTCATTTCACATTGGATGTCTATGAGTCAGTTTTAAGATTATTACCAATGTTCATTCAAAGTTTGAGGATGGTAGGTACAGTTCTTAATCACATTGAGATGATGACTGATATTTGCAGATAAATATGTATCCTCCTGGCAGCAGGGAATAAGTACATATGACATAAATTTGAATGAGCAATTTGAGTTAAAAAATCTACTGGTCACCCCCAGCCTTCAGGTTAAGTTTGAGAGCCATGGGTGCAGGCAATGCTGACTTATCACTCAGACAATATTTTCGTTCAAGGTCAGTGACCTTGACCTCATAATTAATAAGGATCATCTACTGGTCACCCGAAGCCTTCATGTCAAGTTTGAGGGCCATGGGTGCAGGCAATGTCGAGTTATCACTCAGACAAGATTTCGCGTTCTATGTCAGTGACCTTGACCTGATGACCTCAAAATAAATAGGGGTCATCTACTGGTCATCCCCCAGCCTCCATGTCAAGTTTAAGGGCCATGGGTGCAGGCAATATCAAGTTATCAATCGGACAAGATTTCGCATTCAGGGCCAGTGATCAATAGGGGTCTTTTACTGGCCCCAGCCTCCATGTCAAGTTTGAGGGCCATGGGTGCAGGCAATGTCGAGTTATCACTCGGACAAGCTTTTCGCATTTAAGGTTACTGTGACCTTGACCTTTGACCCTATGAACTCAAAATCAATAGGGGTTATCTTCTTGTCACCCCCAGCCTCCAAGTCATGTTTGAAGGCCATGGGTTTTGTTTGTTTGTTTGGAGTTTAACGCCGCTTTCAACAGCTTTGGTCATATCACGGCGGTCAGTGCACCTACCCATGTTTTCCTGGCTTTCCCACACCAGTACTTACACAACATTCTTTCGAAGCCACTGACTACTTTCTCACATAGATCAGAGGTGAGAGGCAATGGAAAACATCGCCCGAAAGAATGTCGCCGCAACCGGGTATCGAACCCGTGACCTCCAGATCACGAGTCAGATACGCTACCAATTGAGCTACCCGGCCGGGTGAAGGCCATGGGTGCAGGCAATGTCGAGTTATCACTCTGACAAGCTTATAACGTTGAAGGTCACCTTGACCTTTGACCCAAATACTTCAAAATAAATAGGGGTCATCAACCGGTCAGGCCCAACCCCCAAGTTAAGTTTGAGGGCCATAGGTGCAGGCAATGTCGAGTTATCACTTGGACAAGTTTTTCACGTTCAAAGTCACTGTGACCTTGACTATTGAGATGTCATCTACTAGTCATCCCCAGCCTCCATGTCAAGTTTGAGGGCCATGGGTGCAGGCAATGCCGAGTTATATCACTCGGGCAAACTGAGATATGGACTCTTAATTTAGTTGCACGCAAAACTTTAACCAGAATTTCTAAGTAAAACAAGATGTGTTTGTGAAACACTGATGCCCCCCAATGGCAACATCTAGGTCAAAGGTCAAGGTCGCCAGGTCAAAAATGTTGGTACTGACAGAAAGGTCATGTCACAAGGAATACACATGTGAAATATGGTAGCCGTACCTGTTATGGTTCAAAAGTAGTGGTCAAGGTTAAAGTTTTTTTTCGAGAATGGCAACATCTAGGTCAAAGGTCAAGGTCGCAAGGTGAAAAATGTTGGTACTGACAGAAAGGTCATGTCACAAGGTATACACATGTGAAATATGGTAGCCTTACCTGTTATGGTTCAAAAGTAGTGGGGAAGGTTAAAAAAAAAAATTGAGAATAGCAACATCTAGGTCAAAGGTCAAGGTCGCAAGGTAAAAAATGTTGGTACTGACAGAAAGGTCATGTCACAAGGAATACACATGTGAAATATGGTAGCCGTATCTGTTATGGTTCAAAAGTAATGGCCAAGGTTAAAGTTTTTTTCGAGAATGGCAACATCTAGGTCAAAGGTCAAGGTCGCAAGGTCAAAAATGTTGGTACTGACAGAAAGGTCATGTCACAAGGAATACACATGTGAAATATGGTAGCCGTACCTGTTATGGTTCAAAAGTAATGGCCAAGGTTAAAGTTTTTTTCGAGAATGGCAACGTCTAGGTCAAAGGTCAAGGTCGCAAGGTCAAACATTTTGGTACTGACAGAAAGGTAATGTCACAAGGAATACACATGTGAAATATGGTAGCCGTACCTGTTATGGTTCAAAAGTAGTGGTCAAGGTTAAAGTTTTTTTCGTGCAGACAGGCCAAAAACTACATCTAGGTCAAAGGTCAAGGTCGCAAGGTCAAAAATTTTGGTACAGACAGAAAGGTCATGTCACAAGGAATACACATGTGAAATATGGTAGCCGTACCTGTTATGGTTCAAAAGTAGTGGTCAAGGTTAAAGTTTTTTTTGTGCAGACAGACAGCAGACAGACCAACGTGCAGACAGACAGACAGACAGGCCAAAAACTATATGCCCCCCGAATCGGAGATTCCGGGGGGGCATAAAAAGGGCCATAACTTGCATGATAGTTATCTAACTTGATAATCCATATAGGTGTGATAAATGGGTAGAGTTGTAGAAAGTTTCAATGCAATACATGCAGTGTTTAAGTACTTGCATGCAAAACCTTAACCAAGGTGTGACGTGGACCCTGATGACGACGCCAGGGTGAGTAGTATAGCTCTCATATTCTTCGAATAGTCAAGCTAAAAATGGTGACCAGACCCCACCCTCCCGGGTACCTTGTAAAATTGGGAACCAGTCAGAGTAAAATCTGTTGTGTATAATGCAGCTATAAATATCTGTATGCATAGAAACAACAGATTTTAAGATTAGAACATATACCTAGTTTATGCAATTTATAGTAAAGACTATCATGCCAAACACGGTCAAAAGCTTGACGGGCATTTAAAAGCATGCAAACAATTTACTACCCTTCTCCTTATAGTAACTTACACTCTCCTTTAAAACAAATGATGTCATGAGACTGCCCATACCTGGTTAATATCCCGCCTGAAGTTAGTGACACCATTTGCGCAGGGATGCAACATTTCAATATCTTTCCATCTAGCAGCAAATTTCGCATACCAATTTAACGTAAATGGTTTGTCCTCTGAGCGTTTACCAAGTTCATATGCATATTTACTGGCAAAGTCAACCACATCTTGTCGACTAAACGTGTTTCCATTTTTTGCAACTTCTTGGAGATGACTAACAAATTTGGCCTCTTCTTCAGGGGAAAGAACGGGAGCCCTGCCACTGGTGACTGTGTCAATGCTAATCTTGCCCAAGACTCTGTCCCGAAGGGTCTGCATTGGTACTTTGTACAACATGGAGGCCTCAGAGACTGTCATGTTCTTCTCCTTGACAGCCATGTAGGCATCAGTTAGGGATGATTGGGAATACTTCTTGTACTTCACAGTGGCCTTTTGAGGATCGACCTGAAAACAAGTCATACTTTACTTGGTTTTGCATTAAATAAACATGGTGTTTACAGTTTAATGAGACTAGATTGGTTTTCATTCTTAAACAATTTATTGAATAAGTATAACTGATTTCAACGATCTTTTTTATACACAGGATTTTTTTAAAAATTCATATTGAAATAAATCTTACTATCCTTCTATCAATTAAGCTTCACAGATCTATATTACAGGACAACATTTAACAAGAGGGCCTATGCTCTACTGGGATGGTTCTTTGGTCATTTTCAATCCAGAGCATGTATGTATGGTGAAGATCGGATAGTAAATGAAGGCTCTATTGTGTTCACATGCTGTATTATAGCAATTTTGACAATTTCAAGGGCCATAATCCAGTCATGCAAGGGCACATATGGCTGGTTTTCGAAAGGAACCGAGCTCTCATCAATATTTAACTACTATCTAAGTTTGGTGAAGATCAGATAGTAAATGGAGCCTCTATTGTGTTTACAAGCTCTATTATAGCAATTTTGGCAAATTCAAGGGCCATAATCCAGCCTTGCATGGGCGGATCTTGATGATTTGCAAAAGAAACCAAGCTCTCATCAATATTTAACTACTATCTAAGTTTGGTGAAGATCGAATAGTAAATGGAGGCTCTATTGTGTTCACAAGCTGCATTATAGCAATTTTGACAATTTCAAGGGCCATAATCCAGTCTTGCATGGGCGGATCTTGCTGGTTAGCAAAAGGAACCAAGCTCTATCATGGATATCTAACTACTGTCTAAGTTTGATGTAGATACAAGCAAAACTGAAGACTTTATCGCTTTCACAAGCTGTATTATAGCAATTTTGACAACTTCAAGGGCCATAATCCAGTCATGCAAGAGCACACCTGGCTGGTTTTCGAAAGGAACAAAGCTCTTATCAATATTTAACTACTATCTAAGTTTGGTGAAGATCAGATAGTAAATGGAGCCTCTTTTGTGTTCACAAGCTCTAATATAGCAATTTTGACAATTTCAAGGGCCATAATCCAGTCTTGCATGGGCGGATCTGGCTGGTTTGCGAAAGGAATAGAGCTCTCATGGATATCTAACTACTGTATTTATAAGTTTGATTGAGATACAATCAAAACTGAAGACTATGCGTTCACAAGCTATTGTTTACGGGCGCACGCACAGACGACGGACACCATGCCACGGCATAAGCTCTGTACAGCTAAAAATCAATACAGATACCAAAATATTCTCTAAGGGGTTATAACCCTTTTCCACCTATAGACGCTTTCTGACGCAACAGCAGCAGATGAATTTTGAAAACATTGTGACAAAAGGAAAATTGCTCAAGACAAGCAATTTCTCCATTTGCCACAATGTTTTCATTTTTTTTTCATTAATAATACTTTCATTTATAGAGATTTGCCCTATTTTTGCCCTGATGCTTTCAAAGTCATCTGCAGCAGATTTGTTGTATGTGGGAAAGGGATAAGCAATTATACCAGAAGTGTTTTGATTGATTGGTATAAATTTAACACCATTTACAACAGTACTTAAGTTATACCATTGCGGCCTGCCACCTAGCTGTTAACCCTTTCCCTCATATAGACGCTTTCTGAAGCCTCTGCAGCAGACAGCTTTTTGAAAACATAGTGACAAAAGAAGAAATTGCATAAAACGTGCAATTTCGCCTTTTGCCACAATGTTTTCCACTTTTTGTCATAGGTTATCCATTCAATTATGGAGATTTTCTATTTTTTGACAAAATAGGTCCCAAAGTCGTCTGCTGCAGAATTGTCGTATGAGGGAAAGGGTTAACTTGTTTCCTCCCATTTTAGCACTAGTACATAACCCTATCCCACCAAAAGACGCATTTTGACGCATCTGAAGCAGACGACTTCTGAAAACATCGTGACATTTATAAGTAGAAATTGCTCAAAACAAGCAATTTCTCCTTTTGCCACAACGTTTTCAACTTCTTTCAGTAATGATACCTACAATTAAAGAGAATTTCCATATTTTAAGTGGACATTTTCAAAGTCGTCTGCTGCAGATGTCATATGTGGGAAAGGCTTAACAAAGCATTCTCCGGGCTTTATAAACTATTTAACCCTTTCCCACATATAGACGCTTTCTCAAAGTTTCTGACGCCTCTCCAGCAGAGGACTTTTGAAAACACTGTGACAAAAGGAGAAATAGCTGAGATTGTATATATTTTTGCAAATACCTTTTAAAGTTGTCTGCTGCAGATTGTTTGTATGTGGGAAACGGTTAATTCATTGGTAAAAGACAAATGAGACAAGTCACAAGGACTATTGTCAATCATTGGAAATAATGAATAGCTGAGTTGGGGTAACTAGTGTTTTATTAATTAATATATTTCTATGTATAGCACCTTATTAGATTTTATAACAATAGGATTAATTGTCTCGGCCTATGTCATCCAAGAGGTAACATTAACATGGTCACCATATTGTAAACATACAGAGAGCGCTCTTCTCAACCCTTTCCCACTTTTTGATGCCTCTGCAGCAGAAGACTTTTGTAAACAGTGACAAAAGGAGAAATTGCTCATAATGAAATATTTCTCCTTTTGCCACACTGTTTTCAACTTTTTTCAGTAATTATACATTCATTTATAAAGATTTTTCATATATATCTTAATACGTGACTTCAAAGTCGTCTGCTGCAGATTTTTGGATGTGGGAAAGGGTTAATGATTAGTGACTAAGTTGATTTAAAAACTTTTATTTATGAGTGACCAGTCCTATAATTTACAGGATTCTCAGGTAATTTATATATATGTGTTACCATCCCCAGTTTTAACTCTCAAGGCAAGTTTAAAGTACAAAATGTGTGTTCAAAATTTGAAGTCAGTCTAACTAGAAAGATGAAGTTGTGTCCAATTCTCAAAAAACATTGTTATTCATCAGTTTTCACAACAAAAATAGGATACACTTGAAGCAATAACAATATTGAAGACATAAAAATTATTAAAGTATAAAGTCCAGGCAATTATACTTTTTGAGGACATGTAAAGAAATAAAAATAAGTGTTCAGCTAACACAAATGATGCCAGATGGTCCTATATATGAAAACTGTTTGTTTAGTATGCAGTGTCATCCCTATTGCAAGGTCCAGTCATTTTTATATTATTAGACAGTAGACACATTTGTCAGTACACATCCAGAGTCCTAACTTTTTGCCAGGCATTGGGCAGATAAGCTTTCCGTTCCAGTATTAAAATAGCTGAAGTCTAACCAATTATAGCAGATCTGAATAAATTGTCCTCAGACCTCTATGCCGAAATAATATCAGCAATTTACTTTCGGACCAGCTTTTTAAGCTTTTAATCTGTACAAAAGCTTTTACATATGATATAAGGAAAACAAGTCCACCTCCTGGTGATCATGTTTTTTAAATCCAAGACAGGGTAGTTCTTTGAATAAGTTCTCCAAATGATGAGGATGTAATATTTCAAATATCCAGCACTAATACAAGATTAACATCAACAAAAAGGAAAAAAGATCATTTACCTGCAAAATGTTGTCTGTATGTTTCCAATATCGCGACCACGATCATGTGACTTCTCCAGGGAAGTCCCATTATCAATGTCTTCCCAAACAAAAGGATATATTAAAGATTGCCTACTTTTTGTAAGCAGTAAATTATTTTGTTAACCCTTGTTTCACAGTTTGCACATTTTTGGTGCAACAGGGAGAACATAAATCAATCTGTAAGCCTTAGGTAAGATTTTTCTCCATTCACAACTTGGCAGGGTAGTTCATTGAATGCTTAGTCAAGAACTTCAGATTTTGTACTGAATCCTCGTGTAGAAGATCAGAAAAGTTACAGAATCAATGGTCAACTTTTGTTTAAGCTTCACTCAAATCCTTCATAAAAAGATGTCCCATATGCTCATTATTATACTGTTATTTTCCAGCGCCTGTTAAACCAAAAGACACATGTGGGAGCAAATTTAACCAATTGTCTAGCATAAAATGTAAAAATATCTTACTTAACGTTTTCGTGTATTTTACAGACTTCACAAAATCTTTAGAAACCTGTCAGTGTGAAACCTCATTTTTCACCTATTTCCTGTTCTTTGTTATTGCTAGTCCAAATAATTTAGACTTTCGGTTTCTCATTTTATCATCTGTCACTATTGGTTAACCGAAGTCTAAACACTCTGTTCAAATTATCCATAGCATGTTTCAGACAGACTTGATTCACGTTATTATGCCGTTTATATCCTTGACAGCTATCGCAACGATAAAAAAAACCGTATCTATAATTATTATTATATTAATTTGAACCTAAAAATTATGCAGCTTCTTTACCACTTAAATCTATCAAAATTCAATTAACAACGATGAAAAATTTGAAATCTGAAAACAAATGTCTTTCCGGTTAAGTAGAAAAGACAAAATCGGTAAAAAAAAATAAACGAAATATCACCCAAACTTGTTCGCATAAGATATATAACTATTTCATTAAATATCCATTTCGGTGTACTTTAACCACACCACCCCAAATACCGTATTCGGTTATCCTCGGTTCGAATCCACGAACTGTGACCCAATTTTGAATAGTGATGGGTCAGGCCTCTAAGAGGTGGATTAAAAATGGATTAAAACACATAAAAACGTGAGTTAGAACATTTGTGTTTACTTTTTACGATAGATAAATGGTTAAATGTTGTCCCATATGTGTATTTTGCTGTGACAAACATTACGTACGCCAGATTCGAGCCTGGAAGCGTCGCCAAGTTTTCGACCAGATTCATGGTCGGAAATAAGCAACGCGTTTTTCACACGTTTTGGAAAGACGACGCGTATGCAGGATAATAACAAAATGAAAAATGAGCATACGCGATGTCTTTTTTTGAAGGACTATGTTATTGCATGAGCATTTGACAGTCAGGACTGAAGGACAGGCGACTTTCACTAGGACTGATTTTAATCCAATCGCTATTTTCTGTTATGGGTTGGAATTAAATTACCGAATTGACCCGGGTTTAGAGAAAACGGCATTTTAGTGAATAAGATATTGAAGGAAATAATTAAAGATCTAATTCATGATGAATACAAAAAGCAATGGGAGTTAGGAAAATATTTCACTGAGGCTATATTCCGATTTCATCTTATCAATTCAATCCAATTTTGTAAGGGAATAAAATGGCAATCGATTTACCGATTCACCGGTTTCGTCAATAGGATTAGGAATGTTTTTTTCATGGATTAGAGTGCACATTATTAGGCTCGCTTCTATTTTCAATGTTAAAATGCTTCATTTAATACAATGCAAAAGCTGTCATTGATATAAACATCATGATAACACAGATCGTACCTAACTGATAAATGCTAACGGAATTGTCATCGTTGCTTGCCAAATAAATAGGGGTATTAAAATTAATGACTGCACACCATCGGGAGTGTTTCTCGTTGTTTAAACGTGGATTAAAGGCAAATGCGATATTTTTTATTTCTATGAAGGACTTACCGGTGTATCCACCTGTTTTCTATTGTTATTGATTCACTTCAGGCGGGAAATTGTACGGGGAATGAAAGTTAAGTTAATCGTGATAAAATAGTAATGCCATGCAGTAAACGATAGTCAATTTAATACCTCATCGTGTTTCCTTTTTGGGTGTCGATATTGTTTCAGATGTTGTGCATTCTTTCTGTAGCAATTCTCGCCAAATTTACATATCGGTTTTGTTTCTGGAGTTGCCATTTTGTTGTGTAAGATACCTTTAAATTGAAGAGTTCTTGTATGAAGGGACTAGTTATTTCAAACAAATGTTAATGTACCTGGGGGAAAAAGTACATACAGTAAATTATAAGATGTAATGAAAATAAATAGAAGTACCGACGTTCAAATATAATTACAAACATTAAAATCGGAAAAAAATAATGAATTTAAATAGCTCGCCCCTTTTAATAAAAAAAAAAATCTGCCTAGACTGGCCACAATTATGTTTTCCCTGTCGGAGGCTCGATTTCGGGATAGTCCGACTGATATTTTAATAACATGTTTATTCTAGAGTGTAATTGAAAAAAGTAGGCCTTTCTGGAAATTGGCAATATGACAACTGGCCGGGCTACAGATTGAGTGAAGGGATTAGCGTTTAAGGCCGATTTCAACGATATTTCAGAAACATCATGGCGACCAGTTCACCTAAAGAGTGTTACCAGGCCTTCTCGCACAAGTACTCCACACACCACCACTCTTCCCAGGCAACTGGCTACCTTCCCATATAGACTATTTAGCCGATTGGTGAAAGTCGAATGACACTAGTCACAATGACTTTTGTCAATCCTCGGAAAGAATGGTTTCTTTTTTTTTAAATATTTCTCAATAAGTACTGGAACTTGGGCTTTCATAATTGGAATATAGTAACATCTTATACCCTTCCTCACATTGTAAGCTGAAGATGCTGAGTGTGACCTTCTTTTTGGGGTAACAAATATTACTTTGGTGGTTTTCGGTGGATTTTGAGATTTTGTCATAGCTTCCTCATTTCTTGTTAGATTGATTTCAAATTGTGCACTCACATTTCATTAATAAAGTACTTCAACATATCAAGCCTGTTTTGGGGTCAAACATTTGGATTGTTTTCAATAAGTACTGGTCCTTGGGCTTTCATAGTTGGAATATAGTTACATCTAATACCCTTCTTCACATTGTATGCTGCAGATGCTGAGTGTGACATTTTTTATGGGGTAAATAACATGTTTTTTTGTGTTTTTGGGAGTCGAATGACACTAGTCACAATGACTTTTGTCAATCCTCGGAAAGAATGGTTTCGTTTTTTTTTTAAATAGTTCTCAATAAGTACTGGAACTTGGGCTTTCATAATTGGAATATAGTAACATCTTATACCCTTCCTCACATTGTAAGCTGAAGATGCTGAGTGTGACCTTCTTTTTGGGGTAAAAAATATTACTTTGGTGGTTTTCGGTGGATTTTGAGATTTTGTCATAGCTTCCTCATTTCTTGTTAGATTGATTTCAAATTGTGCACTCACATTTCATTAATAAAGTACTTCAACATATCAAGCCTGTTTTGGGGTCAAACATTTGGATTGTTTTCAATAAGTACTGGTCCTTGGGCTTTCATAGTTGGAATATAGTTACATCTAATACCCTTCTTCACATTGTATGCTGCAGATGCTGAGTGTGACATTTTTTATGGGGTAAATAACATGTTTTTTTGTGTTTTTGGGAGTCGAATGACACTAGTCACAATGACTTTTGTCAATCCTCGGAAAGAATGGTTTCGTTTTTTTTTTAAATAGTTCTCAATAAGTACTGGAACTTGGGCTTTCATAATTGGAATATAGTAACATCTTATACCCTTCCTCACATTGTAAGCTGAAGATGCTGAGTGTGACCTTCTTTTTGGGGTAAAAAATATTACTTTGGTGGTTTTCGGTGGATTTTGAGATTTTGTCATAGCTTCCTCATTTCTTGTTAGATTGATTTCAAATTGTGCACTCACATTTCATTAATAAAGTACTTCAACATATCAAGCCTGTTTTGGGGTCAAACATTTGGATTGTTTTCAATAAGTACTGGTCCTTGGGCTTTCATAGTTGGAATATAGTTACATCTAATACCCTTCTTCACATTGTATGCTGCAGATGCTGAGTGTGACATTTTTTATGGGGTAAATAACATGATTTTTTGTGTTTTGGGGATAATTTTGAGAAATGGACATTGCTTCTTCATTTTGTGTTAGATTGATTTCAAATTGTGCACACACATTTCCTAAATAAAGTACTTCAATATATCAAGTCGATTTGGGAGGTTTTTGTTCAAGGTGAGTTATTGTGATCGCCTTTTGTCCTTCGTCCGTCGTTCGTCGTTCGTCGTCCTTTGCTTGTTACTACTCTAGAGGCAACATTTTGCATCAAATCTTTATGAAAGTGTATCAGAACATATATCTGCATCAACTCTATGCCAAGTTCAAAACTGGGTCATGTGGGGTCAAAATCTAGGTCACTAGGTCAAATTTATGAAAAATCTTGTTAACTCTCCGGAAGCCACATTTTTGGCTTGAGCATGTTAAAACTTTGTCAGAATGTTTGTCTAAGTGATATCTAGGCCAATTTCGAAACTGGGCCATGTCCGGTCAAAAACTAGGTCACTAGATCAAATTTAAGGAAACTCTTGTTAACACTCTGGAAGTCACATTTTTGGATTGAGCATGTTGAAACTTTGTCAGAATGTCTGTCTTAGTGATATCTAGGCCAAGTTTGAAACTGGGTCATGTCTGGTTAAAACCTAGGTCACTAGGTCAAATTTAAAGGAAAATCTTGTTAACACTCTGGAAGCAACATTTTTGGCTTGAGCATGTTGAAACTTTATCAGAATGTTTGTCTTAGTGATATCTAGGCCAAGTTCGAAACTGGGTCATGTCCGGGTAAAAACTAGGTCACTAGGTCAAATTTAAGGAAAATTTTGTTGTTTGTCTTGGTGATATCTAGGCCAAGTTCAGTTATGGGTCATTTTGAATCTTTCTCGGAATATTTGCCTTGAAGATATCTAGGCCAAATCAAATATGGGTTTGGTCGGGTCAAAACCTAGGTCACTAGGCCATATTGTATATACATATTGTTAATGCTATAGAGATTGCACTTTTGATTTGGAGCAGCTTGAAATTTTGTCAGAAAGATTGTCTTGATGATATTGCCATTGGCGCTGAAAGAGTTAAGTCTCAGGGCCCTCTTGTTTAATTTTGCGTTAAGCTCAACGTTAAATTTTCGTGTTTTTTTTATAAATTTTCCCAATAAGTACTTGCACTAAGACTTTCATGATTGGAATATAGTTACATCATGATCAAATATCCTTTAGCGTCAAACATTTGCATTTGTTTTGTTTTTTTATTTTTTTTTATTTTGAACTTTGCGTTTAGCTAAACATAACATTTTCGTTTTGTATACTATTTCTCAATACGAACTGGTGCTAGGGATTTCATATGTGAAAATTACATCTAATACCGTTCTTCACATTGTATGCTGAAGATGCTGAGTGTGACCTTCTTTTTTTGGTAAAAAAAACATGATTTTTTTGTCGATTTTGAAAATTGGACATAGTTTCTTTATTTTTTGTTTGATTGATTTCAAATTGTGCACACGCATTTCATAAATAAAGTACTTCAACATTTCAAACGGGTTTTGGGGTTAAATATATTATTGTTTTTTATTTTATTTATTTTTATTTTTGAACTTTGTGTTCAGCTCAAAGTTAAATTTTAATTTTTGTTTTTTTACATTTCCTCAAAAAGTACAAGTGCTAGGGAATCAAACATACCTTCTTCATGTTTAGCTCACCAGAGCACGAAGTGCTCAAGGTGAGTTTTTGTGATCGCGTTTTGTTCGGCGTCCGTAGTCAGTCATTCGTCGTTCGTCGTCAACATTTGCTTGTTAACACTCTATAGGCAACATTTTGCATCCAATCTTCATGAAAGTTTATCAGAACATATATCTCCATCAAATCTAGGCCAAGTTCGAAACTGGGTCATGTGGGTTCCAAATAAAGGTCACTAGGCCAAATTGAAGGAACATCTTATTAAAACTCTTGAAGCCGCATTTAAAACTTGAGCATGTTGAAACTGTGTCAGAAAGTTTGTCTTGATGATATCTAGGCCAATTTCAAATATGGGTCATGTCCTGTCAAAAACTAATTCACTATGCCAACTTTAAGGGAAATCTTGTTAACACTCTGGAAGCCACATTTTTGGCTTGAGCATGTTAAAACATTGTCAGAATGTTTGTCTTAGTAAATATCTAGACCAAGAACGAATATGGGTTTGGTCAGGTATTATTCGAATACACCGGGATGTAATTATTGAATTATTATACATGCATGTCAATTTTAAGATGGATATTTCAAGTACTATGGTTATTGGAAGCCAGGAGGCGGCTTCCTGTAGGGATGCTTTTAATTTTCGGTCAAGGAGAATATTTAGACCTGCCAGCGTGACCACGTATCTTGATTTCTCTTTGTCCTTTCTAAGTACATTAATTTAAGGTAATGACTTTTAAAACATTCCTTTTACACTCTATATACATGTGTGAGTTTTACAAATTAAAACAAAAGACAAAGGACAGTATATTAATTGAATGTATGTACATTTTTATTTAAGCGAAATTCATACTGTAAAAATATCTAGGCCAATTTCAAATATGGGTCATGTCCTGCCAAAAACTAATTCACTATGCCAACTTTAAGGGAAATCTTGTTAACACTCTGGAAGCCACATTTTTGGCTTGAGCATGTTAAAACATTGTCAGAATGTTTGTCTTAGTAAATATCTAGACCAAGAACGAATATGGGTTTGGCCAGGTATTATTCGAATACACCGGGATGTAATTATTGAATTATTATACATGCATGTCAATTTTAAGATGGATATTTCAAGTACTATGGTTATTGGAAGCCAGGAGGCGGCTTCTGTAGGGATGCTTTTAATTTTCGGTCAAGGAGAATATTTAGACCTGCCAGCGTGACCACGTATCTTGATTTCTCTTTGTCCTTTCTAAGTACATTAATTTAAGGTAATGACTTTTAAAACATTCCTTTTACACTCTATATACATGTGTGAGTTTTACAAATTAAAACAAAAGACAAAGGACAGTATATTAATTGAATGTATGTACATTTTTATTTAAGCGAAATTCATACTGTATCTTGTCTAAACAGTAAACTGAATTGGTTACCTGCCTCATTCGCTTTTTTTAGTTCGATAGTATGTTAAACCGGGAACCACGAACAAAAGAAGGTACGCAATAAATGTAATCTGTTTCTTGTAGTTGATTGTATTGAATTGAAATTGCAAAAACCTAGCTCACTAAATCGACAAAGTCAGTAGTACTCCGATAACAAATCAAGCACAAATTTAAAAGGACTTGTTTGTGTTGATCCTCGGGGGTCAATCACCTTCAGTTCAATGCTATTTTCTGGTTCTATATCTAATACGGACCTCATAGAAGAGAGAGGTTTTCTAAATTTACTTACAAATCTTATTAAGTGTGGAAAATTGAAGGAAGGTGGAGTATTGACCGACACAGGTTTCCCTTTTGAAAAAGTTATAGAAGCAGCTGGGCTCAAGTTAAATATTTCACCTTTTACATCCTGCACATCCCAAAGGACAACTTCAGAGGTATCAGAAACAATAAAAATCGAAAAACACCGCGTTCATTTTGAGCGAGCTATTGCTCTTGTTAAACAATTTAAAATATTGTCTGGAAAGATAAGTCGATCATACGGAAGCGTCCTAGTGCCAAATCATAATGTTCTATAAAAAAGAATAACTCCTACGTAGGAGATAAAAAAGCCTAATTAGGAGTTTATAACTCCTACGTAGGAGATAAAAAAAAAAAAAGCCTAATTAGGACTTTGTAACTCCTACGTAGGAGAAAGAAAAGCCTAATTAGGAGTTTATAACTCCTACGTAGGAGTTACAAAGTCCTAATTAGGCTTTTTTATAACTCCTACGTAGGAGATAAAAAAGCCTAATTAGGACTATGTAACTCCGACGTAGGAGATAAAAAAAAAGCCTAATTAGGAGTTTATAACTCCTACGTAGGAGATAAACAAGCCTAATTAGGACTTTGTAACTCCTACGTAGGAGATAAAAAAGCCTAATTAGGAGTTTATAACTCCTACGTAGGACTTAATAACTCCTACGTAGGAGATAAAAAGCCTAATTAGGACTTCGTAACATGGGCTAAGTCTATGTGGAACAGCAGCCAGTTGCTTGGGAAAATTGTTGTGTGGAGTTCTGGTGTGAGAAAACCAGGAAATGCATGAGTAGGTGAACTGGCCGCCGTGATATGACTGAGAAATTGTTAAAAACGGCGTTAAACTCCAATCAATCAATCAATCAATCGAATGATCTAGGGTCACAGGAGAGCCGTCTGAAAATGGGCATTTCACCAATAACCACTAGTGACTTATGGCCGCAGATAATCGTGCGAGATATAGGACTAGGAACAATGGTGATATGTCCAGTACGTCTACCGGGTCTAGATCTTGTCATAAGCCAATTATCAATTGCCACGAAAGATCCCTTGACTTAAAGGAGGCGTCTAAACATGGGCCTTCCGGCGGTATCCGTGAGTGAGTTATGGCTGCATAGAACTGCCCATCAAATAGTCTTACGTAGGAGTTATAAACTCCTAATTAGGCTTTTTTATCTCCTACATAGGAGTTACAAAGTCCTAATTAGGCTTTTTATCTCCTACGTAGGAGATAAAAAAGCCTAATTAGGAGTTATAAAGTCCTACGTAGGAGTCATAAACTCCTAATTAGGCTTTTCTTTCTCCTACGTAGGAGTTACAAAGTCCTAATTAGGCTTTTTTTTTTTTATCTCCTACGTAGGAGTTATAAAATCCTAATTAGGCTTTTTTATCTCCTACGTAGGAGTGACAACGTCCTACGTAGGAGTTACAAACTCCTAATTAGGCATTTTTATCTCCTACGTACGAGTTATTCTTTTTTATAGAACATTATGATTTGGCACTAGGACGCTTCCGTACGATCAATCTTCGGCATTGTTGATCAAATTTGGTTGACTTGTTGTTTATTAACAAATGTTATGCCATTCTTGATTCAAGATAAAGATGATAAGTGAAATTAATATGTTATGTGTATGAGTTGTTTGTAGCTCAATATGAGCTTTTATATTCACCCTGCAAATGTCTGTCATCCATAATTTAACGGAGGAGTTTGAATGACGACATTATGAAATTCTTCACTGAATTTTGATGTCTAATTACAACATCAGTTGTCAGATATGTTCCTTAGAATAGTCATAAGTATGGTACTCATTATGGTAGTATCAGAAAATGAGTAAAATGACAAAAACTTGCAAAGCGCTTGTCTAATTTCAAGACAATTTTGCAGATAAGTTTTTAATGATAAATCCTTTCCCACATACAAAAATATCTGCTGCACATTTTGGCAAAAATATGAACAATCTCATTAAATGGAAATTATTAGTTGAAAACTTTGTGGCAAAAGGAGAAGGTGCTGATTATTATACGCTATACAAAGTTTGATCAAAATACATTGATATCTAAAAGAAGTTATGGCCCCTTGATATTAGTATGTGTTGCACTTTAAATGCTTATTTACTGTAAATGGGAAAGCTGCTATTACAGGTTATTAAGATTCCAGCACTGGATTACTTACATAAGGCACATTTATTCCTAACCTTTTACTGGTTTGTTTATTCTTAATGTCATAAACCATATCATTACTGGTTACTGTGTAAATAACTGAAGGTGTAATGTTGTCGTTTCGTACACATGGTCAGCTTTTGATAGAAACAGAACGTAGGTAGGTACGTAGATAAGAGGGATAGGTAGCTAAATTGTATCCTAAAATATCACCCATCCCATCATTTGTAGCAATTAAAACTCTATAATAACTATTGAAGATATGACAATAACAAAGACACTTTCTGAAAGTTTGAACATTCCTCTATTGCAGTAGATGAATATAGTTCAATGCACTTACCATTTTGATTATCTTTGATCCATTTGAACAATGTCAGTCTTTTAATTATTGGGACGATACTGTTAACATTCCTTAATCACAACACCTTGGTCTTTTCAACCGGGTCTGTTGGCCTTATATTGGCTTTAGTGAAAACTTTAAAAGTCTTCTGACCTCCTCCCAAACAAACTATTTGGCCGATTTTCTAATAATTTTGCAGAAAATGTTCCTTGGGTGTCACTCTACAAGATGGCTTCAAGCCATTGTGATTGGTAAAAAGAAACATGGCCACCATAGGGCGGGGCTGTTTGGAGATTTAAATTTTGTCTAATGGCATTTGACCGATACTGGCCCTCCTGGGCCTCTTGTTTAATTTATCTGTTGCTTTAGTTAAGATTTTAAACTTTCAGAATATGTATATTTTGTTCGTGTGCTATATGACTTCAAAGTTTTACTTGCTACAAAATGTGGAATGATGGACAATTTTGTTTCTCCGCTAGATAATTTAACCAGTTAAAAGGTGTACAAGTGGAATTGCTTATCTCTCTTACCTACATGTATGTACTTACGTCTCTTATATAAATTATAACAATGGCATTTGACCTAGGTCCGGGTGAAACATGTACTCACTCAAGCTCACTTGAAATTGGACTATGCAATGTGTAGGAATTCCACCAACAAATGAAAGTACTAGAGCGGTTTCGAATTTACATATTATGCTTGACTTTGACATTGACATTTGACCTAGGTCTGTAAAACGCAAAACCTTCCAAGCTACTTTGATACTGGTGCTTTGCATGAAGTATAAAGCAATTCAGTCCACAAAAAATGTACTTGAACGATGACCTCAATTATAACAAAGGCTTTATAGCAACTATGACATTGACCTTGACCTAGGTCGGGCAAACGCGAGCTTCATATTGAAGCATTGAGTGAGCTATGGTGGAATTCCGCCACCAAACAAATGTGCTAGATACTCATTTCGTACAGACTAATTAGCAGCTGTGATCTGACCTTTGATCTAGGCAGAGAACCGGATAAGTCTATGATCTAGGTCGGTGAAATCCCTTGACTTTTCTGTATTTGTATTTTTATCGGTATATTTCTCTTCAGGATACATAATACACCACCACCCATTAATTCTCTCATCGTTTTATTGTATTATAATTAACCTTTTACTATAGAATAATATTCAAGTACCCTTGCATCCCAATACCCCAGCTCTTTTCATATGCAGGAAATAAAATATAATTCAAGTAATGATAAATCTTATAGAAATTGGATTAGCAATTCCTTATCTATTATATTGTTTAATATTCCTTTCTTTACATTGCTAGTTCAACACTTTTAAGTACAAGTGGAAGACATTGGTGCAGTGATAGAGCGTCGGTTTCTCTTACTAAATGTCACGGGTTCGAATCTCGTGATGAGTGGGATTTGTCGACACAAACGTCGCGAGGACTTTTAAAGTCACCAGGAAGCAGACATCGAGCGCGATAAGCTGAAAGCTTGTTTCGCAATCGATGTAAATTAAATAAGTTTAAACTAAACTAAACATATGCTTATAACCTATAGGTTCTGAGCTCGGAAAATTTATAATACTATTTAAGAGGTCCTCCTTCTCTTAGTAACACAGCTGGAGTACAACTTTGGTTTTGTTTTTGCTGAATTTTGCTATTATTACTTAAAGCTTATATGTTCCTGTTAGGAGTCTTGTTTTAATTTCTGAGGGTTTTCCACTTCAAAGGAGTCGTTATGATCCAATTTCAAAACTTGACGGTCTTCCAAGCGGCGTGAGTTGTAGAATTATGATAGACAAAGCGGATCTTGATAGTATTTCTTCTTTCCGTTTATTTTCCCAGTATTTCCTTTCTTTTCTTTTAATATTTTCTTCCATTGTTCTGGCATTCTTTGCATTAGGTTTCCAATTCTGGTGATTCATATTTTTGGAGTGTTCTAGTACTTGTATAACATAACTTTGTCCGTCCGATTTGCCATACTCATGTGTCTATCTAGAACCCTATATTCAACAGTGTTTTTGTCTGAGAGTATGTATACGAGTCTATCCACTGCTTCTATCGGTTATACCCCAATGAGACTGTATGTCGCCGCCTTTGCAGTACGTTGTGAGAGACCGTGTATTTGTCTGCAGATCAGAAGGTGGAGTATTTCCAGTTTTTCAATGTCTGTCGGAGAGTATTTTAGTAATGCTATCCCGTAAAGTACTCTGGGAACGACATATGTTTTCCATATTTCAGTTGCAACCAGTGGTAACATAACCCTTCTTGCATGCACACCTGGACTAGGAAGAGCATACACAGTTTTCCTTGCTATCATCAACATTAATGGTCTTTGTGTTGCTACTAGTAATATCCAATGGGCCTCCGTATAAATCGTTCTATTGCTTGCTGGATACTGTTGTTATATATCTTCATAAGATAGTTAAAAGGTTACCCCTTGTCTTAAGCCTTGATTCTTTCTCGGAATTATACATTTTACTTGTAATGTCATGTTTCGATACATGTACATGTTGCGCAGTAAAAACATAGTAATAACCACATATACCCTCATATACCATCGTGATATAATCAAATACATAATAACACATTATTAGGTCTTTGATATAATGTGTTAAACAACAGTTCATGATCAACCTCATCTAAGGCGTTCTGTGCGTCTAGCGTAATCAATAGAAGTTCTTCCCTTATTTCCTAAAAGTGGTCTGTAGTCTGTGTCTATAGAAAAGCGGTATTTAGTAATGATGCTCTTTCGGTAAATCTACGTTGGAGCTTACTTTGTGTTGGTAGTAGTTCTGGTTCTAACCTTCCTTTTTATAGGCTTTCAATAGTAATTGAAAATGTGTTGGTTACAGCTATACATGGTAGTTCTCAGGCTGTAAATTGTCCTTATCTGACGCTGAACCATTGTATATAATAAGTAGAAATTAAATCAACAAACGAACGTGCTACAGCGATGACGTAATTTAGTACAGACATAATTTAGCCTATGTAAGCTAGGTCAAGGGTTTTACTAAGAAATTCCGTCAACAAATGAAAGTGCTAGGAAGTCGAATTTTCTATAATTGATTATAAATGAGTTCTTGTAGTTAGAGGGAAAAATTTCGAAATTGTATATATTTTTCTCGAAGAATTGCATGCCGTAGTCGAGTTTATTGGGCAAAACGTAAATCAATAATTTATAATTATTGTTAAGCACAAGTTTTAGTCAAAATCGCTTGCATATGCTTTGTATTAATGATAAATCTGCAAAAGAAACAAATCAAAATGATAAAAAAAATGCCTTTTATTGTAAAAATGGAAATGTTTTGCCATTAGAAATAAAAAAAAAGCTGCAATGCCCTTTGTTTGAGTGTGGTATGATACTTGTCAGTTTTCGGGTTATGATTCTAAAGCTAGATTACCTCCCTGTTCTTAGAGATATCTTTTCATTCAAAACCAGAAGCATCTGAGCTTAAACATTTTCCCTCATAAAACGAATCTGCAGACGACTTGTAAAAACTATAGTAAATATATTGGAACTCTCTAACAAAAAAATAACAATTATTGAATAAACTGTTCATTATGATTTGCTGCACTGTCTTCCAAGTCATCTGCTGCAGAAGCACCAGAAGGCGTTTGGACAGGTAAGAGGATGACCTGAATGAGTTCTCTGGTCCAGCAAGGGAAATTTTAAGCCTTATAGCAGGTGCTCCTTAGCTCATTTTAAATGGGGGAAAATAATCTTCGTTTAACCCATTCCCATTGCAGCCGCTTTCTGACGCTTCTGCAGCAGATGACCCCTGAAAGCCCTGAAACAAAAGGAGAAATTCCTCAGTATTTGCAGTTTCTCTTTTAGCTACAATGTTTTCAACTACCTATAATAATTAAAATCTCATTTATTGGCAATATGTTTTCGAAGTCGTCTGCTGCTGATTTGTAGTATATGGGAAAGGGATACTTGCACTAAGGAATTGGCCATTTATTACTGAAGTGTTTCCAACATAATAATAGGCGGTTTAGATTTTAAATATATAATATATATATAATATATCTCTATTTAGATTTTAGTTAATTGGTGTTCAAGCACGTTTTCAATAACATTTATTAAATAGCTCGCTGGCAGTATACATGAATTATTCGTGTTCCAGCCTCGTATCACACTGATTGCTGTCGATGTCTTTCATGGATTTCCTTACCGTCGTACCACTTGTACGCCAGTCTCATAACTTTGTAGCAAACACGATGACTGTGTAATGGTGGACAATGGATAGATCTAAGGTGTGTGTGAAACACGTTTCTATTGCTCATTAGCGTAACACCAATGTCATTACCGATACATCAAACTGGCAGTGTAACACAGTCACACTAAATATTCAAGACTTGTTTCTACATTGGATCAGAAAAAAATCTAAAAAATGTAAATGTAGGTAAAAAACCACATGATTGTACTACAGACAAAAAAATGTATAATAAACCCCGACAACAACCCCAAACAGACCTGGTGTTATGCTCGTGTCGAGAAATTGTTGTTTTCCGCGAATTTTCATAAACAATTAATTGTAGGAAAAAAAGTGTAAGTAGGTTAAATGAGGGAATGGATAAACCTGCTAGTTGAAACATCCTTAATGTTGCCGTTAGCAGTACGATTAATCAGTCTATGTATATACATTTTCTTATGACCAAACTCATACATTTGTGCCACGAGAAAACCAACATTATGGACTTTGCGTAATGTATCGACCCAGATGGGTCCGCGGAGGCTAATCCGGGCCAACACATTCCGTCTCAGGGGAATAGAGGTATATATTAATGATTTCTGAAACATAACATCAACTGGATACGAAAAGTGTCTGTCCTGGTTAGCCTGCGCGGCATATGCTTAGGCTGATCCAGGTCGCCGAGTCCACACTGTTGGTTTTCTCGCAGAACGGCTCATTTTCTTGTGACCAAACTCACGTTCTAGTTTACATTCAACATTTATTTTATCAATTAAATTAATTTGCAATAGGTTAGAAACCCCTTATCCCACTACATTTGTAAACTCGAACTTTTATGATTTATTTACATTTCTATTTCACGTGACCGTCTTTTTTGTTGATGATGTCATTTGTTTACAGCCCCACCCTTTGCCTGTAACGCATAGTGTATCCTTTTCTCACCGAGACTTACCTTTGTGGCAGAGTTAAATGGTAGATCAGTTTTATTTATTCTAAGTTTGAAGAGCTTGTGCACTTCATAGTCATACACATTACAACAATGAGAACATAAATACATATTTACAAGTATATATACAAACATACACACATTCATTGAATACGTAGAAACAAACATGATATTTACAAGAATATACAAACATACACACATTCATTGAATACGTAGAAACAAACATGATATTTACAAGAATATACAAACATACACACATTCATTGAATACGTAGAAACAAACATGATATTTACAAGAATATACAAACATGATATTTACAAGAATATACAAACATACACACATTCATTGAATACGTAGAAAACAAACATGATATTTGCATTGATATCAATAAAGCGTCAGTATATTTCCCTATTCGTAAACAAAGTAAGAAAAACCAAGCGGTTTTATTTTTGATAATCCGTATTGATACATTTCATAGCACCTGATATAAACATAGCCAATATTAAAAATAAAAAAATCTTCATCATTAATTTGTTTTCTTTTTCTTTTCTTGCAAAGTTCAAAGTTACCAGCTGTACACATGTAACAAAAATAATTTTGTTAACCTTTGTTTACCACACATCTTATTTTTAAATTTGTTTGTTTTGAAAATATGTACCATATGTGTGTAAACATGTGGGTATACTTTATTAAAGTAATATTATGATGAAAGGAAAAGTGGTTCGATTTTAGTAATTTCTCCCTTTTCCACAATGTCAAAAGATCTTTTGATGACGTTTTAATAGCCGCCTGTACGATATATAAGGGAAGAGTATGTTTTCTTTAACCCTTTCCAACATACAACAGAATTGCGGCAATGGACTAACACCTAGTTGAAAACACAACGGCACAACTAGGGAAGCTCTCCATGAATCATAAAATAGACTTGCAAACATTGAGGCAAAAAGAGAGATAATGCTCATTATGAGCATTTTTTTCTTAAGTCACAATGTTTTTAACAGTCGTCTGCTACATATACGTCAAAATGCATATGCATGAGGGAAAGGATAAAGAAAAATCCAGAAGCGCTTTACTGTTCTAAGGTCAAACAATTAATTGCTGGATTGTTTTGGATGTGTCATACATTTATAATACTTGGGACATAAACTAACTTGAACTCGAACAGTTCTTTACACAGAAAAATGAAAATTGCTGTCATTGTTTCGTTTGGATTAGTGAGTTTTATATTACTTTCGTATAAAGGTAAGGAACATATTTATTCTAACTAACCCACAACTAGATGAGTATCATTATGAACGATATAATACGTTCTAGTGTAGGCCTATTTATTGAAAACCGAAGGCTCTCTTATAATTTGGATTTAAAAATACAACAACGAAAACAGAATAAAACCTCCGACAACAACAAGTTAATAAACGAGTTTTATTGTGCTTTCAGTTATAAACAAATTTTATTTTTGTTTCAGTTCAAACAAGATACCGTGTTTAATATTTATTGTCAAATACAATGAGTTACATTACTTAACTTTCTAGACGTAAGACAAGTGAAGAGCACATATATACCGGTTTCACAAAATCGTTTTTAAAACTAATTCCATAAGAAACGAACGGTATTAAACACAAGTATTCTTTTTTATCATCTATTTAAAAAAAAGGAATTAGAATACACGTGTACATGTACAATGTATTTTTTTAATTATACAGAAATATTGGGTTCATACCAGTATTAAACCAGGCATTTTGAAAGGTTTTGGTTTCGTGCAATCCAACTTATGTCACGAGACGAGGAAAGTTCTTTTGTCTTTATTGTGATAAATGTAATATATCAGCAGTCCCGCGAGAAAACCAACATTGGGGACTCTGCGTAAAGTATCGATCCGGATCAGCCTAAGCATGCCGCGCAGGCTAACCCGGACAGAACCTTGTCGCCTCCTGTGGATTTTTGTTCATTATATCCCCCTTTCAGCCAAAATGTTTTCAAAAAGCGACTGCTGCAGATGAGTTTATATGTGGGTATAGGTTAAGAGGAAAAACTACAGATGAAAAGTAAAAACTGAATAGCCTTAAATCATCTCGGCCTCGTCTGTTTTCATCGCCTCGGTGGTGAAGTGGTAGACCGTCCGCGGGTTCGATCCCCGGTTAGGTCATATCAAAGGCTTTCCCTCATTTGCGCTCAGGGTTACTGACTCGCTGGAGACAGAATTAATTGACCAGTAGTACTGCTCACTTACCCAACGCCGTGATATATGTATAACTGGAAAATGTGTTGAAAGCGGCGCACAACATCAAACAATCACATTGTCTGTTTTCAGTCCAAGTGTCTGAAGCGGGGGAGTGTTGCAAGTCTTACTATGACGGACTATACAGATATCACAGAGAGAAATGGTGCCCCGTGTTTTGCTGTCGGCGAACCCTAACTTCCGGTCCCTCTATGGGGCTACATTGCTGTACGGATCCCTTTCTCAGAACATTTGAATATCGGAGCGATTTCTGTTCCGCGTGGTTTATTACATCGAGTGGCTTGTGAGTATAGTATAACCCAACAATGTCAACCTGATCCTGACCTTTGACCTAATATACTCGTATACAGTATTATGACGTACAGGATTTGAGGATTATTTAACATTTACCCACAGACGCTTTCTGGCGGATCTTGCGGAAACATAGAGGAAAGAGATACATTTCCCCATTGACCATAGCGTAAATACGCGGTCAAAATTATGTTTTCCTTCAATTTTTTTTCACTATTGTGGCCAGATATTTCAAAACTGACATTTTATTGAGAAACTGGTTGATGTCTTCTCAACTTTTTGATTAAGATCTACACTATACAGAATGTAAACAACTTTCAAACAGTGTCGATTTAGAAATTTGGTCTATTCAGATTGTCCGACCACATTGAGCATTCGGACAAGTGTTACCCGTCCATCGATCAAATTACAGATTTTGAATGCCACCCTCTGATCAGTTGCAGTGTTATGCCAATCTGAATACACCCATACACGCCTCGTTAGAAACACGTTTACCGATATACTTGAACTTACTGAAACAAAATGATTCTGAACTGTGTCATTTCCCAAGAAAACCGTAACCTTTTCCGAAGTACAGACGTTTTCTGACGCCTCTACAGCACACGACTTTTGAAAACATCGTGACAAAAGGAGAAATCGGTCATGATGAGTAATTTCTCCTTTTGCCACAATGATTTGAACTATGTTCAATACAAATATTCTAATATATAGAGATGTTTCGTACTTTTGCCTAGATGTTTCCAGAGTCGTCTGCTGCAGGTTTGTTGTACAAATGTATGTGTAAAGTGTTAATTTTATGACATTTTCTGTTACAGGTGGGTACCGATAGTGATCGGACTGATCATTCTGGCTATTATCATCGGAATCTGTATTTGTGTGTTTAAATGTTGCTGCTTTATTTGTTAATAGAAATTCGAAGTTCAAATGTTATCGTTGTGTACACTTGTCTATTTCGACAATCCACGCCCATACCTAGCTGGCTGCCCAAAAACCATAACAGATTTATCTGTACTCAGAATTAGCGCTCAAGAAGCTGATTGGTCAGATGCCAATTCATTCTCGAAATTGACTAATCCAGGGGCGTAGCTTTGCAATAATCAATGTGTAGGCCGTCTCGTGAGAAAATCAATATTGTGGACTCTGCGTAAAGTATCGACCCGGATCAGCCTAAACATGCCACACAGGCCTACCCGGATAGACACTGTTCGCCTCCTGTGGATTTTCTGTTTCAGGGATAATTACTCTATACATCTATCCTACTAAGACGGAATGTGTCGGCCGGATCAGTCTGCGCGGACAGCGCAGGCTGATCTGGTCGATACATTACGCAGATGTATATCGCCGCAGCTTGAGAGAAAATGTGTAGGCACGTGCCTACAGGGAGCTACGCCCCTGCTATTATATTTCTTATTTGGAGCATTGAGTCTATTTCTGAGCACAGAGAACGTTTTCAGAGTTCTATAGTTTCGAGTCCTGGTATAAACTGAAGGTAAGGACGCGTGTTACCAATCGAGTAGAGTAGTCCCGAGTGTGGATTCGTGCTCACCCAGCGTTCCTTCCAACGAGTCATACACTGCATGAGGAATAACGTAAATTCACTTTCCACAAATATGTTAACTGTATTAGGGAAAGCAGCTTTTTGTCTTGGAAGAATTTTGTGTGGTCTTGAATACCCTTTTATTCCGATACGAGACCAAGTTAAATATAGTATATCTCGTAACATGGTGAAGAAACCCAAAGGGTTAAAGGTCCGATTGTACTAAATGATGTAGCTTACCAACAATGAGTGATGATAACCGGCACTGAATGAGTCTGACCATGACACACGGTGCGACCTGCTATTTCGAAACGATGTAGAAGCAGTTCAGCTTGCGCAACTTCGCAGACGGATCAAGATCAACACTTTGCGAAAGTCACTCAATTATGACTTGAATATGTATCAATGTATAAATTGAACATTCTGTTGAGACAGAGCTGATGGTCAGGCTGGTCTTAACTATTCACACATGTCAGCGTGCATCTTTTCAAATGATCAGGCTCTTATGAAATGAGCGGGCATCAAGTGAAAGGGCATCGTGTAGCAACACCACCATGTAAAGATTGACGAGCTATTATTGGAGCTTTACACTTCTAGCTATCAATAGTGTACACCGTTTTATTTTTTATTCAGTATTTCATTTTTTCGCGGCGGCATTTCATTTAAACCATTGTCTGCTGTGTTCGATTGTTTAAGCCTGTGTCGCCAGTATAGAAGCAGGCCATCCAGCGCATCCGCGTCGTCTGACTACGCCCTCTACTGGTGATTACTGAACTCGACATTTCTTTCTTGATATTCTGAGAAAAAGCAACTGCTTGCCAAGTCCACTTTAACCCTATCCCACGTACAGACGCTTGCTGACGCATTTGCAGCATACGGCATTTGAAAACATTGTGCCAAAGGAGAAATTGCTCAAAACCTTCTACGTTTGCCACTATGTTTTCAACTCCATTCAAAAAATAAACTTTTATTTACAGATAATTTTAATGTTTTTACCTATTTGCTTTCGAAGTCGTCTTCTGCAGATTTGGTGTATTTTGGAAAGGTTTAAAATGGAAAGGGTTTATAACTATGATTTTTGGGTGACAAACCAGTACTGGGCTAGGACATTCAAAACATTGACTCTCAAAGTTACCATTTAAAGAAGAAAACAAAACAAACCCTTAAAAGTTTATTCAAAATAAGCTTCCTATACCAAATAATATTGCACTTCACTCTTAACTTCACACATAACATGAAAATCGTTAAGGTTACGGAGAATATCTGCTTCCCCTCAACCTAGGAGTAAACCTATACCACAAAACAGAATACGACCAATATATTTATCTGGAAGGAGAATTCCTTCAAAAGTTCACAAAAAAATATAATGAGCACAAGATAATATAACTATCTCTCAACTGAACCCCATTGTAATGCAACTTTCTCCACAAGGGCCACGTCACACGAAAATCAACATTCCAAATAGCCAGGTAACATATCAGCCTTTGCTTCTGTGTAGACAAATGAAGATCGACCCTGTTCAGAATCTTAAAGAACTAGCATCCTTGCGGCCTACAGATAGCGGTAACAAAACAGTCCATACAAGAATACCATTTGATCGTATTTGTCATGATATTAAAAACTCACAAAGTCTTAGGAAGTACACCATTAACCTCAAACTCAATCATAGAACTAAGGACTTCTTGACATTTGTGTTAACAGTGAATGTTCAAGCGCCACTGATGGAACACATCTCAAAAGCCGATATTAAATCATACTAAAATAATTTTTCTTTTCTGAGCATGACCACTTATAATCAATAACAATGTCAATCATTAAATTAACAAAATAATGCTTTCGACTTCACATAATGAAGGGGAAAATGTCATGAAAAGTCATAGAGTGGAATACAACCAACTATAAGTATGCATGTACCTGTATATAGTCATTGGTGTGCCAGTCTCAAAGAGTCCAGCTGAATACAAAATCGGTAATTTTCTTACATTTACATGCCTTTTGTTTGATACAATTTTTTAAGCCTTTGAACTGATGACTTTAAAAAACATTTTGGCTAACTGAGAACTTGGTCCTTTATAATTACCAATTACCCCATTTGAAAAAATGTTTTCAAAAGCTGTCTGATGCATATGTGGCAAAATGTGTCTGCATAAAGGAAAGAGTTAAATGTGCATAGCTTCTTCTATACAATGTGTTCGTTGTGTTTATTTACAAGGTGTTTTTTGCATAATGTTAGCATTAATTTGCCAATGGCACAAGAGAATGATACACTGAATATAAATCACAAAGACGTCAAATACTAGCCGAGTCCATATGAATAATCTGAAATGATAAAGGTAATATGTCTATTTATTCACTAAAATAGCACTTTTGAAATCTAAGGAGGCCTATGTAAAGAAAAATCTAGTTAACATTTTGGGTGAGCAATGAACTGACTTCACCGGGTCTATATTTTTCTTAACTCTCCCATATACAACAAATATGCTACAGATGACTTTGGAAACAAAATGTGCCTGCTGCATGGAAAGGGTTAAAAGAAGTCTTTATTTTAGACACAGAGCAAAGTGGAAAATAATATTGCTAATAATCAGCATTTCATTCAGTTTCCCATAATATTTATTATTTCATCCTATTAATTTAAAGTGGACGATTTGAAAAAAATTGCATATTATGTTTATTAATGTAAATGTTTACTGTAAGAAAAGCACTCTAGTGCAAATGGAAAGAATTTGAGCTTGAAAAACAGATTATTACAAAACAAAAACGAGAGGCCCAAGAGGGCCAGTATCGCTTCACGGCTATAATGCAAAAATCAAATCTCCAAACAGCCCTGCCCCCGGGTGGCCATGTTTTTTACCAACCACCATGGCTTAAAGGAATCTTGTAGAGTGTCACCCAAGGAATGTTTCTGCAAAATTATTTGAAAATCGGCCGGACACTTTCAGAGGAGAGGATATTTTAAGCTTTCACTATAGCCATATAAGGCCATATTTGTCAACCAATCAACATGGCTTGAAGGAATCTGATAGAGGATCAGCCTAGGAACATTTCTACAAAATTATTTGAATATCAGCCAGACACTTTCGGAGGAGAAGATTTTTTAAGTTTTCTCTTTAGCCATATAAGGCAAAATAGCTCCGCCCTCTGGCGGCCATGTTTTTTTACCAATCAACATGGCTTGAAGGAATCTGATAGAGGGTCACCCACTAAACATTTCTACAAAATTATTTGAAAATCTGCTCAACACTTTCGGAGAAGAAGATTTTTTAAGTTTTCACTATGGTCATATAAGGCAAAATAGCCCCGCCCCTTGGCGGCCATGTTTTTCAACCAATCAAAAAAAAATGAAAGAATTTAAGAGAGGACATTGAGAGGATGCTTCCTATGAAGTTTGAACCAAATTGGCTAAGTGGTTAGGGAGAAGAAGTTGTCTAAAGGAAAAGGTTAACGCATGCACGCATGACGGACAATTCGCCATGACATAAGCTCGACTGGCTTTCAGCCAGTGAAGCTAAGGATACTTATCTCTATTCCACATGCATACCCATTATAAGGCATCTGCAGCAGTGGACTATTGAAACATTGTGGCAAGAGGAGAAATTGCTTATACATGTAATGAGCAATCTTTCCTTTTGACACAATGTTTTTTATTGAGTTCTTGTATGCGGGAAAGGGTTATACCATACCTTTATACACAATGGCGAGCATCAAATTTTCCAGTAACTAGATTGATATGTGGGAAGTGAATTGCCAGGATCTAGATTTGTGAAATTCAGCTGTTCAAAATATTCTAGTCTGTGGCTGTAATAACATAGAAAATGCAGAATGTGTTCATTTATCCTTTACCCACATACAGATGCTTTCTGACATCTCTGCAGCAGACTACTTTTAAAAACATTGTGACAACAGGAGGAATTGCTCAATGAGCAATATTTCCATCTGCAGATTAATTGTATGTGGGAGAGGGATTTATTAGCACAAGAACGTTTAACCCTTTCCCTCATATCAACGCTTTCAGACGCCTCTGCAGCAGACGGCTTTTTGAAAACATAGTGACAAAAGAAGAAATTGCACAAAACGTTGTTTTCCACTTTTAGTCATAGGTTATCCATTCAATTATGGATATTTTCTATGTTTTGACAAAATACGTTCAAAGTCGTCTGCTGCAGAATTGTCATATGAGGGAAAGGGTTAAATTGAATAGCTGGATAAGTCACCTGCTTATAGATGAGCAAGTGAAAGTGTGACGGACAGATGGACAGAGACAGACATACAACAGAGAAGTGATCCCTATGTGTCACCTTGCCAAGAAAGGCCACTCAATTAATGTCGTATTTAATAAATTATGATGAAACAAATGAGTCTGGATGATTTATAATACTAGTGCCAAATGCTTTAAGGTTGGTTTTCATCCAGTCACCTTTTGAACAATTTACAAAGGCTACCAAATGACGTACTTACATAAAAACGAGTAGTAAAAGACACTATTCTAAACTCGTTCCCAAACATGACAAGCCTGCAGCTGATGCATTTAAAACAAATATAAAGAGAAACTATATAAAATAGAATAAAGTAGAAAGTAAATGTAAGTATACAAATTTGAATAGAGTGGAAATTCGTTTATACAAAAGGATGAAATTGCGCTATCAAATGTTATCTATCGCAGATGTTTCAAAAGGGTAAACCCTTTCCCACCTGTATACACATTTTGACACATCTTCAGCAGACAACTCTTGAAAACATTGTAGCAAAAGGAGAAATGGCTCAAAACAAGCAACTTTTCCTTTTGCCACAATGTTTTCAATTTGTTTCAGTAAATATACCCTCATTTATAGGGATTTTCAAATCTTTGTCACCATATTTTCAAAGTTGTCTGCTGCAGATTTGTTGTATTTCGGAAAGGGTGACGAGGCTATACAGATACTCATATTTGTCTTAGATTGCTCTCTTCACAGCATCTGTTATTCTAGCTAGCCATCTGTATAATCAACTTACAAATCAGGTTGGTCCCCAGGAACCTTCATATAAGCTTCATACTGTCTGTCAGGCCCTGAACCATGAATTGCATAGGCATTGAATTTGGTAACACTGGGTGGGAAATATTCAAATGGTATGTGTGCTGTACCCGTCCAATGTCCATTGGACCTCTCACATGTAAACTGTATTGGTAACTGTTCCTGTGCCATAACAAAAAAACCCAGATTAAAGCTTGTTCCATTGTAATTTTATATACGTAGCCAACTAGACCCTACCTACAGATATACACATCTTTTGGCAACTCACTTTATATAGAAAACTAGTTATATTGTGTTGGAAATATTTAAATGGTATATGTGCTGTAACAAGCAAATTCATGAAATTTTTATCCCCCGCTTGCAGGAAATATTGTAGGAAAATGTTGAGGTTAGGTTTAAACATGTCAGTAGACTTTTTATTGAACATGTATTAACGGTTCACATTTGTGGACCAAAAAAAGTCCGCCAAAAGTGACGATCGAACTTGGTCTAGCCCTTAAGGCATTTAACGTTGTTACCAAGTTTGACAAAAAACGGTTCACACTTGTGGCAGTTATTGCACGGAAACAGCAACAAACGAAAATTAAGGGGCCATAACTCCACCGAATGAAGTCTGCCGAAAGTGACGATCGAACTTGGCCTAGCCCTTAAGGCATTTAACCTTGTTACCAAGTTTGAAAAAAAACGGTTCACATTTGTGGCAGTTATTGCACGGAAACGAAGTGTGACAGACAGACAGACAGACAGACAGACAGACAGACGGACAGACGGACAAACCGAAATTAATAACCCCCCTTTTTTTCTTCGAAAAAGCGGGGGATAAAAGAACATCCCTTGGACATCAAAATATGGAAACAAATCCTAGCTACCCATAGTTAACCCTTTCCCTCATACGACAATTTTGCAGCAGACGACTTTGAACATATTTTGTCAAAAAATAGAAAATCTCTATAATTGAATTGATAACCTATGATTTAAAGTAGAAAACATTGTGGCAAAAGAAGAAATTGCTCATATTGAGCAATTTCTTCTTCTGTCACTATGTTTTCAAAAAGTCGTCTGCTGCAGAGGCGTCAGAAAGCGTCTATATGAGGGAAAGGGTTAATTGTTGCAGTGATCACTCATCCGAAAAATGTGTTTAGCTGTGGGAAGGTTTTAGTTCCCCACATATCGAGGGCTTGGCGTGAAACGGTTGTAACTAAAATTTTTTTTTTTTTTACCAAGGTTAATCACCTCGCCATAAAGTCTTAAAAGCGTTAAATCATTGTTCTGTAAACAATTGGAATTTAGGTGCCATTGCTCGTTCTGACCAATGGCACCTTAATTTGCATTGTTTAAAAGGGGTCAAAATTGCCCCTAAACCAGGGTTTTCAAAATAGGTTTTTAGTTACAAACGTTTCACGCCAAGCCCTCGAATTATAAAACTAGACCTGATCCTGAGGCTGATGCCCTAACACGTCAAATTGATTGACAGTATAATAAGGTTCTAGGGTACACTTGAATGGATATGATTCAAAAGTATGTCTTTAAGCCAGCTTCAAAAAAGAATTGAAAATCTAAAGAATGCATAGGGAACACAACGACTTCAGATGTAGAAGTAGTGTAAAAACACAAAGATACCAGTGTCACTTGAGAATATTGAAGAAAGTGCTTACCTTTATAATGTTTTGTGTACCATCAAGCATCAAAACTATATGTTGACCATGCCTACAAAAAATTATACGAATGAGCTATGTCAATCTGGGATCTTATAGCACTTGCAAACGGTGAAGATTTAGATAAGCCAGTGCATCTCCACAATCTGATCAGAGCACTCCCTCTCTGCCAACATTAAGAAAAGACATAAATGCTTTTGGCTAAGTTTAAGATCCATATCTCTATACTCTACAAGGAGGTGCAAAGAGACCCCTTTTCATTTGGCCCCGCTCAAAATATATGTTACAACAAATGTATACGGTATCATTAACCCTTTCCCTCATATAGACGCTTTATGACGCCTCTGCAGCAGACAGCTTTTTGAAAACATAATGACAAATTAAAAAATTTCTCCTTTTGCCACAATGTTTTCCACTTTTAGTCATAGGTTATCTATTCAATTATGGAGATTTTCTATTTTTTGACAAAATACGTTCAAAGTCGTCTGCTGCAGAATTGCCGTATGAGGGAAAGGGTTAAATGATAATACCATGGTTTATAGTAACCTGGCCAATATAAATAAACTATGATTTTAATTTACATGTATATCCCATAATTCAGTACCAAGAGAGAAGCTCAAAGTTAATTCACATATTTGCAAGATTAGGTCATAGCAGTCTGCCGAGCCCCAGTAGCTCAGTCTGTAGCAACGGGGATTGTCGAACCAGGGGTTGTGAGTTCGAATCCCAGCTCGACCAACAATCTTTCCGATGTTTGACAAAGGTCACTGACATGTGTCGTTAATCGTTCACCAATGGACTAATAGTTTATGTGGAAAAGCAGCCAGGTTGCTTGGAAAGTATGTTGAGAGGAGAACTGGTTTGAGGAAGCCAGGAAAAGCATGAGTAGGTGAACTGTCCAACACGATATGACTGAAAAATTGTTGAAAAGGGCATTAACCCTTTCCCTCATATAGACGCTTTCTGATGCCTCTGCAGCAGACGGCTTTTTGAAAACATAGTGACAAAAGAAGAAATTGCACAAAACGTGCAATTTCTCCTTTTGCCACAATGTTTTCCACTTTTTGTCATAGGTTATCCATTCAATTATGGAGATTTTCTATTTTTTGACAAAATACGTTCAAAGTCGCCTGCTGCAGAATTGCGGTATAAGGGAAAGGGATAAAACCTAATAAATAAATCAATCAAAGCAGTCTGATCTGGCAGATCAAGATCCATATTGTTGGTCATTCAGTTAATCCAGCCTATAAGAGCCAGGTGGGCTTTTACAACAACTGATATTTTTGACAAATAATATCCTTATCACAATTTGTTTGAATGGTGTTCCTACAGTATTTTGGTTAACCCTTTCCCACATACGACAATTCTGCAGCAGACGACTTTGAACATATTTTGTCAAAAAATCAAAAATCTCTTGAATGGATAACCTATGACTTAAAGTGGAAAACATTGAGGCAAAAGGAGAAATTGCTTGTTTTGAGCAATTTCTTCTTTTGTCACTATGTTTTCAAAAAGCTGTCTACTGCAGAAGCATCAGAAAGCGTCTATATGTGGGGAAGGGTTAAATCACAGAATATCCTGGATAAATGATGAATATTTCAAACAAGAGGGTCATGATGGCCCTGGAATCGCTCACCTGATTTTTTTTTTCACTTTAGCTATATAAGCCCCGCCATCTGGCGGACATAGTTTCCGACCAATCGACTTGGCTTGAAGGAATCTGATAGAGGGTCACCCTAGGAACATTTCTACAAAATTATTTTAAAATCGGCCTGACACTTTTGGAGAAGAAGATTTTTTAAGTTTGCACTATAGCTATATAAGGCAAAATAGCCCCGCCCCCCCCTGGCGGCCATGTTTTTCGACCAATCAACATGGCTTCAAGGAATCTGATAGAGAGTCACCCAAGGAACATTTCTACAAAATAAGTTCAAAATCTGCAAACCAATTTGGGAGGAGAAGAATTTTGAAGTTTTTTTCGTTTCGTTGCCATGGAAACCAGAATTCTGCATGGATCCCAATAAATTGAAGGAATTCTGGTGAGGTCATTGAGAGGATGCTTTCTGTGAAGTTTCATCCCAATTGACCCACTGGTTACTGAGGAGAAGATGTTGAAGATTTTTTAAGTTTTCACTATAACCATAAAAGGCAAAATAGCCCCGCCCCCTGGCGGCCATGTTTTTCAACCAATCAACATGGCTTGAAGGAATCTGATAGAGGGTTACCCAAGGAACATTTCTACAAAATTATTTGAAAATCGGCCTGACACTTTTGGAGGAGAAGATTTTTTAAGTTTGCACTATAGCCATATACGGCAAAATAGCCCCCCCCCCCCCCCCCCCCCTGGCGGCCATGTTTTTCGACCAATCAACATGGCTTGAAGGAATCTGATAGAGGGTCACCCAAGGATCATTTCTACAAAATAATTTGAAAATCGGCCTGACACTTTCGGAGGAGAAGATTTTTTAAGAATTTTGAAGTTTTTTTCATTTCGTTGCCATGGAAACCAGAATTCTGCATGGATCCCAACAATTTTAAGGAATTCTGGTGAGGCCATTGAGAGGATGCTTTCTGTGAAGTTTCATCCCAGTTGACCCACCGGTTACAGAGGAGAAAATGTTGACGGACGACGGACGACGACCGACGGACGACGGACGCCGGACATAGGGCGATCACAATAACTCACCCTGAGCACTTCGTGCACAGGTGAGCTAAAAACATGCATCACTGAGACTCATGCTCTCCCTGCAGCCCTTATTGTTGCCAAGAGGCAAACAATTGCTTCCATTTTTAAAATCTTTGGTTCAACCTAAATCTGTTTGTCAGTTACACAAAGGTATTTTTTTATACAACAAAGTTTTTGTCATAAAAAGAGTCAAATACTTTACTTACGGACATAATTCTACCTCCAAATACTTATTTGAGTCAGTTAGAAAGAAGGCTTCAACAACTGTAAAAGATCAATGGAAGTATTCATAATAAGTCCATAGTTAACCCTTTCCCTCATACGACAATTCTGCAGCAGACGACTTTGAACATATTTTGTGAAAAAATAGAATATCTCTATAATTGAATGGATAACCTATGAATAAAAGCGAAAAACATTGTGTCAAAAGGAGAAATTGCTCGTTTTGAGCAATTTTTTCTTTTGTCACTATGTTTTCAAATAGCCGTCTGCTGCAGAGGCGTCAGAAAGCATCTATATGAGGGAAAGGGTTAACCTTTTTCTACCTGCAGACACAATTTCTCCCTCTGCTGCAATGTTTTCAACTCTATTCAATACGTGTATTTTCATTACCAGAGGTTTTACATATTTTTACAAGACATTTGCAAGGTTAAGTAAAGATAAAAAAATTCCAAGATGCTCGCCACTCAAATAACTTGAATTCTGCTCTGATTAGGATAATTCCAGTAAGCCAACTTATCACACAAGAATAGTACTCCCAAATTATGTCAATTCCTCCAAATGTAGTTTACATGTATATGTAATGTGGTTCATATATTATAAGCATAACATATAAACATCTTGTTATGAAAAATCGGTATAAATATAAGTATAGGTAATAGAGACGAAAGCATGGTGGCAAGGGAGAAATTACTCATCATGAGCAATTTCTTCTTTTGCAATAATGAATTCTGAAGTCTTCTGCTGCAGATGCATCAACATGCGTCTGCAGGTGGAAGGGTTAAATACATACCTTCATAATCCCAAAGTTGTGGGAAGGGTTCTCCCGGTTTACCATTAGGGGCTGGAGGGTTGTTAAAGAAAGGGGCCTTAACATGTATTTCCACATGACCCTTCCCTTGTGATAATCTAACTTCTACAGGTTCATGATGGAGATTTCCACCATTCCATGTCTTCTGTATTATATATGTCAAACTGAAATGTAAACGATCTGGTTTTTGCAACAAAAAGCAGTTTCTTTTTTGCCACAATGATTTCAAAATGAATCAAAATATGTCTGCAAGTGTGGAAGGGTAAATATCATTAATAACTTGATACAAAGGTGAAAATTGAGCACTGACAAAAGAGGAAAAAGGTATGACTCTGTGACAGTTTTTCTCCTTTTTCCATGTTGTTCAATAGCAACCTACTACCAAGACATTAACCTTGCCCCACAGTTTACCCTTGTCCTCATACGAAAATTCTGCAGCAGACGACTTTGAACTTATTTTGTAAAAAAATAGAAAATCTCTATAATTGAATGGATAACCTATGACTAAAAGTGGAAAACATTGTGGCAAAAGGAGAAATTGCTCGTTCTTGCTCGTTCTGAGCAATTTTTTCTTTTGTCACTATGTTTTCAAAAAGCGGTCTGCTGCAGAGGCATCAGAAAGCAAAGCGTCTATATGAGGGAAAGGGTTAACAGATAAATAAAGACAAAGGTGGTCTTCTTTGAAAATAAACAAACCTTTCACTGACAGACATTATTTCCAATTCTACACAGAACCTATAATTCTGATGATGCAGGATATCAAAGTTATAGATATAAAGCAATTGGATTAAGTTTTAGTCCACAGCTCATACATGACAATAAGATAACAAACAAGATGACCTCAAAACAATATCAGTAAACCCTTAACACCTTTATTGATATGAAATGTTCATACCATTCCAAATTTGAAAGTTGGCTAGAAAAACAAATCAATTCTTTATTTGATATCCTTTGATAATAGGGGCAATAACTTTGGTGTTCTTAGGCAATCATAGTGAAACCTGCAGAGTAACATTCCCTGATGGTGGTTAACATTTACAAAGTTTAATCAAACCCTTAACCCTTTCCCTCATACGACAATTCTGCAGCAGACGACTTTGAACATATTTTGTAAAACAAGAAACCGCTGAAGACGGTAAGGCCGGATTGTCGGCAATTTGACCTTGAAAATCGACAAACCAAGGTCAAGGTCAAAGTAACCATAGAAATCAATAGAACTTGTTACTGGTTACCTTCAGGCAAAGTTTCAAGTTTGTAACCCTTTCCAGTGCTGAGATTGCCTCAACCTGAAACTTTAACCGATTTTGCCTCAACCTGAAACTTAACCAAAATGTTGACGGACAGACAGACAGACGGACGGACAGACAGACATCGCCAATCTATAGACCGTAATTGCTAGAGCAATCCAGCCAAAAACTGTTGAAAGCAAATTAAAACACAATTTGCTGTGATATAACTATTAAAATATTGAAAGCAAATTAAAACGCAAGTTGATGTGATATAACTATAAAACTGTTGAAAGCGGAGTAAAACGCAATTTGCTGTGATATAACTATATAACTGTTGAAAGCAAATTAAAACGCAATTTGCAGTGATATCACTATAAAACTGTTGAAAGCAAATTAATATGCAAGTTGTCGTGATATAACTATAAAACTGTTGAAATCAAATTAAAACGAAAGTTGCCATGATATAACTATAAAACTTTTGAAAGCAAATAAAAACGCAAGTTGCCATGATAAAACTTTAAAACTTTTGAAAGTAAATTAAAACACAAGTTGATATAACTATAAAACTGTTGAAAGCAAATTAAAACGCAAGTTGCCGTGATATAACTGTTAAACTGTTGAAAGGGGAGTAAAATGCAATTTGCTGTGATATAACTATATAACTGTTGAAAGCCAATTAAAATGCGAGTTGCCGTGATATAACTATAAAACTGTTGAAAGCAAATTAAAACGCAAGTTGCCGTGATATAACTATAAAACTGTAGAAAGCAAATTAAAACGCAAGTTGCTGTGATGTAACTTTAACCAAAATGTTGACGGACAGACAGACAGACAGACAGAAGACAGACAGACAGACAGACAGACGGGCAATAGCAACATGAAGGTCAAGAGTTATCATGGAAATCAAAAGAACATGTTAGTGGCTACACACAGACCAATTTTCAAGTTTGTAGCTCTTTCCATGTCCGAGATTTTGCTTCAACCAAAAACTTTAACCAAAATGTTGACGTACAGACAGACAGACAGACGGGCAATAGCAAGGTGAAGAGTTATCATGGAAATCAAAAGAACATGTTAGTGGCTACACACAGCCCAATTTTCAAGTTTGTAGCTCTTTCCATGTCCGAGATTTTGCTTCAACCAGAAAATTTAACCAAAATGTTGACGGACAGACAGACAGACAGACAGACAGACAGACGGGCAATAGCAAGGTGAAGGTGAAGAGTTATCATGGAAGTCAAAAGAACATGTTAGTGGCTACACACAGACCAATTTTCAAGTTTGTAGCTCTTTCCATGTCTGAGATTTTGCTTAACCAGGAACTTTAACCATTTTGCCTAACCTGAAACTTTAACCAAAATGTTGACGGACAGACAGACAGACAGACAGACAGACGGACATCGCCAATCTATAGACCGGAATTGCTTGAGCAATCCGGCCAAAAATGGAATATCTCTATAATTGAATGGATAACCTATGACTAAAAGTGGAAAACATTGTGGCAAAAGGAGAAATTTCTCGTTTTGAGCAATTTCTTCTTTTGTCACTATGTTTTCAAAAAGCCGTCTGCTGCAGAAAGACTCTATATGAGGGAAAGGGAATAACCCTTTCCCATATGCAACAAATCTGCAGCAGACAACTTGGTACAGATCTAGCATTAACTATGGAAATTCTCCATATAAAATGAAAGAATAATTATTAAAGAATTGTGGCAAAAGGAGAAATTGCTCAATGCTCAATTCCACCTTTTGCCATGATGTTCACAAAAGTAGTCTGCAGCAGCTGTATGTGTGAAAAGTTTATAACCATACCATTGGAGAAACAAGGATGGCAAAATAAAAACATGATTATATGTAGCAGAGCTTTAGATATTAAAAGGAGATTTTTCATGTTCTAAAATCCTTATTTGACATTCAAACCATATATTGTGGGTACCCAAAAGAACTGTCTCTTTTGAGTACCCATAACATAGGATTTTGTGGAGTAATAAGAAAAATATTGTGGGGAAAAGACCTGTTCACTACCTCTTATCTAGTCCTCTGATATAGAGATGAAGTCTTCAGATAACTTTAAATGTTTACCACATAAAAAAAAAAGCGTCTTTGAACACATCTCAGCAAAAATATGAAATATCTCTGTATATGAAAGTAGAATTACTGAATAGGGTTGAAAAGAAACTAGGGAAAGGAGAAACTCTGCATTATGATCCATTTCTTTTTGCTTTTACCAAAATGTTTTCAAAAGTCATCTGCTGCGTAGAAGTCCGAAAACGTCTGTATGTGAGAAAAGGTTAATAACACCCTAAAATAACATTGGATAAAATGAATTTATATCAATCAAATGTATAAATGCAGCTGCGGCGATAAACATCTGCGTAATGTATCGACCAGATCAGCCTGCGCTGTCCGCGCAGACTGATCCGGCCGACACATTCCGTCTTAGGGGGATAGATGTATATAGTAGTTATTCCTGAAACAGAAAAGTCACAGAAGGCGAAAAGTGTTTATCCGGGTAAGCCTGCGCGGCATGCTTAGGCTGATCCGGGTCGATACTTTACTCAGAGTCCACAATGTTGTTGTTTGTTCGTGGAACGGCTCACATTACTGTGGATAGTTGGGTCTTCATTAGAGACTTTCGAGACCAACGATATTAAATGACTGAATTGAAAACCCTAAGTTGTTGGAAGAACACATTGTTCAGTGCAAGCCAGTACAAAATAATGGATAATTAATGATAGCTTGTACTTACATATTTTTCTGAAATACATAATACATTTACCAACATCTTACTATTAATCCATGGCAAAATCCCTGTCACCATGCACCCCAACTAAATAAAGCACACTTTATAACACAAATTTATGTGATATTGTGTGAAAAGGACACTGCAGAAAGAGTGTTTTTTTTTCTACTTGAATCAGGGTTGGCAAAGAATTGACCGCCCGGGAAAACCCAGGTGGGAAAACCCGGGTTTTCCCGGGCTGGACTTTACTCTTATTACCCACTTAAATTGGGCAATAGTGGGCAATATGATTTTTTGATCATGAATGTGAATGTATATGGAACTTTCTACATTTATTTACAACTACAACTACAAACTAAACAGTCTAAACACAAAACATGTATGTATATATTGAAAATCACAGTTTGTCAGTGTCATTAGTCCATGCAGATCACCACTCTAGCTCTTCTTTCGCTCTTAGCATTCGATAGCAAAAAACTAGTTTTGCACATTTTTGTAAACCAAGTCTGTTTCTTAACTTTGTTTGAATGGAACCAAAGTTTGAAAAAATGGTTTACAAAGATAATGAAACATTTGTGGTTTCCTAAAAATATACTTGCATGTAAAATGTGTTCACATTAAGGTGTATTTTCCTTAAAATTGACTTTCATGTAAAAAGTGTTCACATAAAGGTATATTAGGTTAAAGTTATTACTATAACACCCTTAGGGCCAAACATTGTTGAACTTAACACCTTACCCTGTAAAACCAATTATCAATGGATCCATTGAAAAGAACATAATTACAGTAATTTAGCTAGCAGGTGGTAGGTCTATTAAGGGTTTATCTTGCTTCAAATTAGTTTACAGTATGTCAAATTTGTATTGTCCAGTAATGCCCAATATTGCCCAGTAAATCCCAGTAAAAGACGGGTTTTCCCAGTATTACCCGCCGGGCTGGGAAATATGAGTAAAACCCGGCTTTTTGCCAACCCTGACTTGAATCTTGAAAGACAACATCAGATCCAAGTTTCTGATTGTAAAAATGAAATTTGGAATGTTATTTATAGATGTGAGCAGTGTAAGGTGAATAGGAGCTCTTGATGCATCTGCAAGTAATTGATGAGTGGCCCGGTGCTCAAGTGGTTAACATACAGAACTGTCAATCCAGAGGTATGGGGTTCAAATCCCGGTCCGGGTTCTGCGAACAAGGAAGATTTGGACAGGTCTGTGAAAACGTGACTCAAATTATCACCAGAGCCTTCATAGTGCACCCATTCATACTTAGAAGAATAATATATGTAATATTTGAAGTTAAGCAAGAATACAGTCTAACTTAAACGCCCATTTTGTACACCAAAATGGAGAGTCTCCCTATTGCAAAACGCCACTGATTCAATAAAGTTACATGAATACATAGAAGACACAACCAGATACTTATATCCCAGCAATATGCTATCAGTTGTTTTAAAGTTCATTTTTAAAGTCAAAATTACTCTTAAATGTGCTTAGAAAATAGTACACTTCAAGTCTTGATGTATATATCATAGAGCAATCCAACTTAGTGATCTACCTTAATGGGCTGCCAGACTTTTCGACCCCTGATTGCTAAGACTGTTCGACCCTTGGTTCAATTATCGGTGTATATAGGTGTTAATTGATGATTTAGCATACACCTGTCTTTAACTGATTAGCTTGGTAAAATTGATTGCTTGTTGGTTTATCTGATAGATTATTAATTAATTTGCTTGATGTCTTGTTTTGTACAGTGGACCGTCATTTAGAAATGCAACATAATTTAAGATTGTATTTCAGACATGAATACAATGAAAACTGCTGAAGTTGCGATTTGAAATGTATTGTTTAGGTATAATTATAAAAGCCGACATTTCTTTCAAAATATTTAATAAATCTAATGAATATATATATTATTAAGTAAAGGCCCCAGGCCTCTACATTAACTTCTGAACCTACTTGCCCAGTAGGACAAGAACATTTACTTGCCCAGGCTCAAATACAACTTGTCCGAATATTTGATGATAACTATCTTCAAATAAGAAATAATAACTCAAATAACACAAACCTTAACTTTATTTGTGTTAAGAAAAGTCACAGAGCTGTTCACTGAGCAGACTGACATGAATTGTCAGTTTTGCCAGTGTAATAGCAGACGATAATTTTCGGTTTTTACTTCAGACACATGTGATATACTAATTGCATGACTGTTGACTGTTTTAACATGAAAAGTTGTACAGCGAGTGACAAAAGACGAAGTTTTATCGAATGTTCTTTCTGCCATGTTTTGATTTAATATTGACACGATAACCTGGGACTACTTATAAGGAGAAGAGAGTCGAGTGCGATAAGCTATATAGCGCTATATAATATGCTTGTCGTTCTTATCGATACCTGTACAAGGTTATCGAGGTTTACGTACACGAACAGTTTTGTAAAGACAAGCCCTGGGCCCACAAAACTAGTGTATCATAAATATGAGTTGTTGTAATAGGGTGAACTATTTAAAGCTTCCTTCATTGACGTATCGAAGATTCAATATAAATATTTTATTTGAACAATAAAGCGAATTTACAAGATATGAAAACGTAATTATTAAAAATAGTGTACTGATAATCAATATATTTTTGTAAACAGTGTGTAGTGAATATACAACAACGTACATTTTTAATAGTATTTAAACTGACCATTGAACGAGGGGTCGGAAACTAGGAATCGAAACAGAGGGGTCGAAAAGTCTTAGAAATCAGGGGTCGAGAAGTCGGAGGGTCGAAAAGTCTGGCTATCCCTTAGTGCCGGACATCATCATTTTCATCTTTTCTCCCATGACTTTGTATAAGCAGTCAATTGAGAAGTGTGTTATTTTCTGATGTCTAAAGATTGATTTAGTACTCGACAATGTAGTTTATTTTAATTCTTATGATCACCCGTAAATAAGTGGTAACAAGTAGTCATACATATCACTACTATACGTTGACAACAACGGTTGCCTGATTGACAGATCCTGGTAAACAAGAACAAGTACCTGTTGTTAACTTTATTCCTCAATATTCTGTACAAAATGGCTATACTTGTAACAGCTACAACAGCAAGCAGCACTCCTGTATGATATCTCCTCATTGTCAAACAAATCTCATCCGTCAATTTAAAGTTGGCCTGATATTGTCTCCCACCTCCAGGATTTAGAAATTGGCAAGTTAGGCGCTAGTTGTTTTCTGTCAAAAATATTTCCGAACAGATAATGACAGACGGATACAATTATAAAAATGTTGACTGTGCCAACTCAATCGGGCAACCGCTCCGATATCGGTATTGCGAAACTAGTTTAGATTGATATTCGGTTGAAAGTTAGGTTATACCGAAGTTATACCTGTTATATGCAAATGGAGAGTTTCTTTTAAAGGGAAGTAACTCATTTGAAACTATTTTTGTATCGCAGTAGTTTTGAATCATCCTTTTATATAGAACGCCAAACCTACGTAAACTGAAATGTTAAAATAGTTCTCCAATTCAATTGCAGAGCTCCAATTAAATCAATGATATCATCAATTCAATTAGAGCTATCTCCATATCATTTGGAGAGCTTCTCAAATCAATTGAATTAATCATGTGCTCTTTGGAGAGCTCTCTTTAAATATCTGAATTGGAGACTTCTTCAATTATTTAAAGAACTCTAAATTAAATGAAGAGAGCTATAATTAAACTAATAATATCATCAATCAAATTAGAGCTCTGTTCAAATCATTTGGACGATCTCCAATTCAATTGAAGATACCTCTAAATCAAACCTATTGTAGAACAGAACTTTATTCAAGAATATTGACTTGAACACATATGGTTCATCGTCAAAATACAATATATTTAAACATACATGAGTATAAACATACAAATTAAATATACAGTTTTTAACACTCTCTTTTCATGAAATTATAAATAAACACATATATTTATATAAATAACACAAAATAGGAAAATACTTATTTACATATATTTAGATAAATATCAAGTTTTCAACACTCTCTTTTGATGAAAATATAAATAGACATATATAACATCTACAGTATAGAATAATACACAGATATATATAACATCTACAGTATAGAATAATACACAGATATATATACATATATATATATAGGATAATATACAGATAATGAAAATACTTTTTGCGGAAATAATGCACGATAATGCTTGTAATTTCTTCTTATACAATAACATTGTTTAATCTATTTTTTCTTTCTTCATTAGCTTTTATGTAGTATATTCCAACGGCATTTAATGCTTTTATATTTGAACTGTTTAACAACTGAATCAATTTTAACATACTAGGATTTTGGTAGTAATACATTTTTATATATTTTTTTCTCATATCAAAACTAACATAAAATGAAACTCGTCTTCAAGCTCTTGTAAACTGCAAAGTGAACAGATTCTGTCAGTTCTACTAATGTTCCTATGCCTACCGGTTTCTATATATTAATTATGAGCTGATATACGTAATTTAGCAACGGCGTTCCTATATAATGGCATTATAAAATGACCCGTTACTGGTGAACACTATACCTAAATAATTAAAGTTATTCACTACCGCAATATTAATCCCCGAATATGTAAATGTACTATCAACATTTAATGTTCTACCTTTTTTAAATATGACTATTTTGGTTTTATCTACATTGACTGTTAGATTCCATTTTTTACAATACTTTTCAAAAGCTGATATTAAATTTTGTAATCCTGCCTCAGACTCTGCGATCAAAGCAGCGTCATCGGCAAAAAGGAGTAGATATATATATAATTGACCTAACGTAAAACATTCATCCGTGTTTTCTAGTAAGAACAGTTCTATGTCATTTACAAACAGTGAAAATAAAATTTGTGAGATAGTCTCACCTTGCAATAATCCCACGTTACAGTCAAATAAATCCGATAATGAGTTCATGTGTTTTACACAGAGTTTAACCTCATTGTACAAAGAGCGTATGATACTAAATAACTTTCCCTTTACATTGTGTTTAATGAGCTTATACCACAAACCGTTTCTATATATAGAGTCAAAACATTTTTGCAAGTCGATAAAACAACAGTACAGCTTTTTCTTGTCAGAAAATTGTTTTTGAATAAATGAATTTAGTATGAATATTGCATCGACTGTGCTATAACCAGTTTTAAAGCCGAACTGCGCGTCGGTTAAAATTTCATATTTATCGGACCATGCTTTAAGCCTTTCATTTAACTGTGATGTAAAAAGTTTAGAAAAACAGCTTGTAAGTGTGATTCCTCTAATATATCTATAGGTGCTACCTATTTACGAAAAAAAAAACGCAAGATAATTATAAACAAAAATTAAAGAGCATACTTTGGCCATAAAAAAGGATTTATAAGTAATTGACTAGACAATAATAATGTTAATGTCAAGTTTCTTGCATTATTAAAACATATTTGGAATTCGTATTGCTGTTGTCTATTATTTGAACAGAAAATAATAAAGTAAAGACTTTCAGACAATCAAGGAATACATTTATAATGAACGAGGTTAAAACATGAGGGCCAAGATGATCCTTAATCGATCACCTGCATTATGGCAAAGAAGCAAATAGATCAGCCCTTTTCTGATGCCACCTGGCGACTGCCTTTTTCAACCAGTCAATATGACTGGAACAAATTATGTAAGGGGTCACATTTCTGCTAAACCCTTTCCCTATTAGAGACGGTTTCTGAGGCCTATGCAACAGACGATTTAGGAAAAGATTGTCGCCACAAAAACAATTGCTTTTTATGAGAAAGTTATTCTTTTGCCACAATGTTTGATAAATAATTATACTTTGAATGAGTGAGTCAATAGCTCATGTATAGGAATTTGGGGTCTTTCATGTTGATACCACTTTTTTGCGGGAAACGACGTCGCTCCATTGACGTTACGCCAAGATGAAGTGTAACGGAAATGACGTCACGTCCTTCTTTGGCTACGATACAGTCAAAATTTAGTTTCGGGCGTAGAAGGCTAATGCTGTCGTTTTTTTGACGAACGGGAAAACATATTTCTTACAGATTTCCATTTATTTTTAACTTTTCGTACAAATGTTAATTCCAACATAACACGGCACTTAAATGATCTTAAATATCGATTTAAAAAAAATGATTAAAAAGACGACAATAATTTTCAATCCGTGTTTTTCTGCTCATTTTATACATACCCAAAATACCGATTTAAAAAAAAAAAAAAAAAAGCCGACAATAATTTTCAATCTGTGTTTTACGTCTGCTTTTTATACATATCCAAAATGGCGGCCCCCATGGATTTTTCCAGTTTCATTTCAGAAAGCTTCATGGGTTTTTTCGTATAATTACCGGGATCTGAATTATCTCCTTTCTTAAATATAGGTACGATTACCCCCCTTGACCACGATTTGGGGAATGTTTTCTTATCTAAAATATAATTGAATAATGTTTGAAGCGGTTTATCTAGAAAATCGATACTTTCCTTTAAATACTCAATGAATGTATATACGAGGAATTAGATTCGCCTTTTACAATAACGGAAATAAGACAATGTGTTAAAAAGTTAAGTACAAATAAATCACCATCCTTTGACAATATTATTATATAATATTGTCAAAGGATGGTGATTTATTTGTACTTAACTTTTTAACGCATTGTCTTATTTCCGTTATTGTAAAAGGCGAATCTAATTCCTCGTATATACATTCATTATTTCCTGTATGATCAAAATCGGTTAAAAAATCTTCACAGACAGAATCTTCTCGAATTTTGATATCAGACGTCAAAGTTTTAAAATGGTTATAAAAATTCTGAGAGTTCTATATCTGATGCAATATTTTGTTCCTTCTTTTGCTTAAATAGTTTCCAAAAGTTTCTAGGTTTTTTATTTTTTAAGTTTTGAAGATCATTTGCCATTTTTCGGTTATGTTTACATTTAACGAAGTGCTGAAAGTTAGAAACTTTAGCTGAAAATGATAAGTTAGTTATTGTGATCTCCTTTTGTCCGGCGTCTGTCGTCCGTCAACATCTTCTCCTCAGTTACGAGTGGGTCAATTGGGATGAAACTTCACAGAAAGCATCCTCTCATTGACCTCACCAGAATTCCTTCAAATGTTTGTGATTCATGCAGAATTATGGTTTCCATGGCAACGAAAATAAAATAACTTAATAATAATAAGTGTTCCTTGGCCGCCAGGGAGCGGGGCTTTTTTGCCTTATATGGCTATAGTGTAAACTCAAAAAAATCTTCTCCTCCAAAAGTGTCTGGCCGATTTTCAAATAATTTTGTAGAAATGTTCCTAGGGTGACCCTCTATCAGATTCCTTCCAGCCAAGTTGATTGGTCGAAAAACATGGCCGCCAGCGGGCGGGGCTTTTTTGCCTAATATGGCTATAGTAAAAACTTGAAAAATCTTCTCCTCCGAAAGTGTTTGGCCAATTTTCAATTCTTTTTGTAGAAATGTTCATTGGGAGACAATCTATCAGATTCCTCCAAGCCATGTTGATTGGTCGAAAAACATGGCCGCCAGGGGGCAGGGCTATTTGGCCTTATACGCTATAGTGAAAACTTGAAAAATCTCTTGTTAAGCAGGAAGCTTTTGAGTAAGATTTTAGAAAACTCTTGGTCAATTGTGATTTTTTTTGTAACACAAATTGGTAAATACTATAATGAGTGAGTCGGGGCCATAATGGTTATCCATTTGTTTTACATGTCTTTTGAAACTTGGAAATTAAATATAATATTCACATGTATGTCTCATGATTTATTTTTATAGACAACTAAAATGGCATTTAATTTTAACGGATGCGTCATTTATTCTTTTACCCGAAGTTGTAATATAGTTTATAAATCACACATCTATGCAAAGGCAAATGTTTGAACAGTTTTATGTACCCAAACAAATGCAGTGCCTTCAGCGCTTTGATTATAAGGAAAGGGATTAAATTACTTGGAGATAATTTTACACAGAAATGGGTTATCTGCTGTGAGTTATCTTTTGCTTTAACCAAGGAAGTGAACTAGTTAAACTTCGTCAGGGTCGGACATTTTGTTAAAATATGAAAATCCACCAACAGCAATAGATTTAAGGTGAATATTCTGTTCTGAGAAACTTCAGATTTCGTGAGTAATTATTTATATTGTTGTTGTATAAGTTTAATGTGATATTGTGCCTGTGTATTGAATGATTTACACTTAGTAAAACATGTATTGTACAAGTGTGTGGTAATATTTATAAAGAAAGAACCAGTAACCTAGTTTTGCTTTTGTTGTTATATTGAACAATTTCTCGATATAGACACATTTTACGAACGATATTGCAAAATTCCCTAAATCTCCTTTTCCTATCATGTTTTTTTTTAACCCAGAATAAGCGATACGCATTCATTCTTTACATATTTTACAACTCTTTACTGAACCCTTTCCCCTTATACAACGAATCTAAATCGAATTACTATGACCAAATATACTCACAAATGAACCTTAAATTGAGAGCACAATTATTTAGTTGAGTTTTAAAACATAGTGACAAGAGAAAAGTGTTGCCACAATGTTTCCAAAAGTCGTCTGTTGCAGATGTGTGAAAAAAAGGTGTCTACATGTTGAAAAAGAGTAAACGTTTTCTAAGTAGACGTCATTTGGTATAATTCAATAACCCCTATATTATACCAAAACATCTCGTTATTGCATACACGATTAACTCTTTCTTCTACCAGTATAGTGGCATAGCGTCAGCCTCGGGCCCGGGCTTTCGCGGATTTGATGTCCGGCAGGTTCAATCCAAATACATGAAATAATGTTTGTAATGACTTTTTCTCAGCGGCCTAAGCGCTCAGGATTGTGGGTTTAGCATTTCGACTAACTCGTTTAGAAAAATGGCCAATAGTACTGGTAACTTACCCATGAAGTGCCGTGATATACATGTAACTCACAAAATGCTGAAAGCTGCATAAAACACCGTGCAAACAAACACAACACAATTGATCATACGACTTTGAAAACTTCTACGCACAATGTTTGATAATCTTTTGAATGAAAGCATACTCATTGAGTAGAGTTGCACTAATTGTGGCAAATGGATACGTTGCTCACTATAAGAAGATATTTCGACGGAGAAAACAGTTAGTGTTCAGATTTATCTGTTGTCGAAATAAAGGAAGTATAGTAGTTAACCTTGGACTAGGTAGGACATATTGTTGAAAAAATAAATCCCCCAAGAAAACAAAATGTAAAGTGGATAAATTTCAAAATACATATAACAAATTAGCAAAAGACTGCATTGCATGATTGCTGTTTTAGACAGCCTCGGATGGCGCTGGAGGTCGCGGGGTTCGATTCCTGACCGGGTTATACAAAATAGTTTCAAATGGTTGTAATGATTTCCCTCCTAGGTGTTCTGGACAGTGGGGTTTGCATTGCGACTGACTCCCTGATGTCAGTATACATGGACCGATAGTACTCCTAACTTAACCATAGAATATCGTGATATAACTAACACTCTGTTGAGAGCGGATTAAAACACCGTGTAAACAAACACATCAAAATTGACCGATATAACTGCTAACTTAACAATGGTATATCGTGATATAACTAACACTCTGTCACGAGCGGATTAAAACACAGTGTAAACAAACACATCACAATTTACCGATAGTACTGCTAACTTAACAATGGAATATCGTGATATAACTAACAATCTGTTGAGAGCGGATTAAAACACCGTGTAAACAAACACATCAAAATTGACCACAAGCAACAAATCTGCCTACAGCAGAGGAATTCGATAGTTGTGTTTTATGCATATTGTCAAGTGAAAATATTGCCACAACGTTTTTAAAAGTCGCGTGATGCAGATGCACTAAAATCTGAGTACATATTAGAAAGGGCTAAATGTTTTCAAATCAGACATCTATTAGAAATATGAATCCAGTTAAATTTTATAAGTATAGAAAAGAATTTTCATATTGGTGAAATGTAAAATACCTTTTATTCTACCAAAACAGGTATGCAGCCCTTTTGTCTCTTTAATCAGAGGCAGACGTATATGTCAGCTTATCCACGGTATCTATAGTATAGTGAAAGAGTTCCGGCTTGCTAGAACATTACCAACACTTTCAATAGATATATATATTCTTTTAAAGTAGAATTAAACATAATTATCAGAATAAAATAAAACAAGTAAATGCAATCTCATTTTGAATAAGAGTGTACAATATGTCATCTGCAGTAAATACTTCAATGGGGGTTAACGTTTAAATCACACTTGACAACTGTATCTAGCAACACAATACACGTTCTGTTAACCCTTTCACATACATACGCTTTCTGGAGCCTCTGCAGAAGACAACTTTTGAATACATTCTGGCATTTGTTTTATTGCTCATTGTGAGCAATTTCTAAAGTTTCCATAGTTTTGAGTTAATGTTTTCAAAGTCTTCTGCTGCGGATTTGTTGAATAGGGAAAGGGTTAACCAACTACATGATAAGATAATATATGTGACTTCTTGAATATTAAGAGTATATACTTTTGTTACGACATGACAACAAATTGAGGGTGAAGGAGATGTTGATTATGTTTTTCTAACAGTTTCTTTTTTTTTTTTAGCTAATTCTTCTTCTTTAGACATAACAAGTAACTTAAGCCATTGGTGTGAGAGTCAGGAGTGAAATTTAACAGGAAAAGTAAACATTGCTGATGTAGTATACCCCAGGCCTTGACAAGGAGAAGTACACCAATCATTTTCCCATTATATCTCTCTTATTTTATCAATGTTGTTTTGGTTATTTTTCTAATTTCACTGTACAGGCTTTGCCCCTTGTGATCAGTGATTGTTGTTATACAGCAAAGAAACTTCCGATTTTATTTACTCTACGCTTATTCGCTGAGAGAACGATTAAAGATTGATTGGTGGAGCTGTATTGTTTACCTTCGCGTATCGAAGTAGGAGTGAAATTTAACAGGAAAAGTAAACATTGCTGATGTAGTATACCCCAGGCCTTGACAAGGAGAAGTACACCAATCATTTTCCCATTATATCTCTCTTATATTATCAATGTTGTTTTGGTTATTTTTCTAATTTCACTGTACAGGCTTTGCCCCTTGTGATCAGTGATTGTTGTTATACAGCAAAGAAACTTCCGATTTTATTTACTCTACGCTTATTCGCTGAGAGAACGATTAAAGATTGATTGGTGGAGCTGTATTGTTTACCTTCGCGTATCGAAGTAATCCTTTCCCACATTAAACAAGACAGGAGACATATCTCTTTTTGCCACAATGTTTTTCCCTCATATGCACTCACGATTTTGGGGTTAGAATGACGACTGACTCGCTGTACAGTGATGTCAGGATAAATTGACCAACATTATTGGTAACTTACCTAGGAAATGGCGAGATATAACTTAAATATTTAAAGCGGCGTAAAACACCGTTCAAACGAAGAAAAGAAAAGATACCCCACTAAAAATATACAGCAGACGACGTTTAAAACAACAACGCACACATTTTGAAAACATAAGTATTGAAATTTGAACACATTGAGGCATAAGTAAATATTACTCAGTATAAGCAATATCTGCTTTTCCCCATATTGTTTTTAATATATCTATAGGTGCTACCTATTTACGAAAAAACGCAAGATAATTATAAACAAAAATTAAAGAGCATACTTTGGCCATAAAAAAGGATTTATAAGTAATTGACTAGATAATACTAATGTTAATGTCATGTTTCGTGCATTATCAAAAAATATTTGGAATTCGTATTGCTGTCGTCTATTATTACGAACAGAAAATAATAAAGTAAAGACTTTCAAAAAATCAAGGAATACATTTATAATGAACGAGGTTAAAACATGATGGCCAAGATGATCCTTAATCGATCACCTGCATTATGGTAAAGAAGCAAAAAGATCAGCCCTTTGCTGATGCCACCTGGCGACTGCCTTTTTCAACCAGTCAATATGACTGGAACAAATGATGTAAGGCGTCACATTTCTGCTAAACCCTTTCCCTATTAGATACGGTTTATGGGGTCTTTGCAACAGACGATTTAGGGAAAGATTGTCGCTAAAAGAACAATTACTCCTTATGAGAAAGTTATCCTTTTGCCACAATGTTTGATAAATAGCTCATGTATAGGAATTTGGGGTATTTCATGTTGATACCACTTTTTTGCGGGAAACGACGTCGCTCCATTGACGTTACGTCAAGATGAAGTGTTACGGAAATGACATCACGTCCTTCTTTGGCTACGATACAGTCAAAATTTAGTTTCGGGCGTAGAAGTCTAATGCTGTCGGAAAAACATATTTCTTACAAAGTTCCATTTTTTTTTAACTTTTCGTACAAATGTTAATCCCCACAAAACACAGCACTTTAATGATCTTAAATGTCGATTTTAAAAAAAAATGATTAAAAAGACGACAATAATTTTAAAAAATCCGTGTTTTTCGTGTAATTTTTATACATACCCAAAATATCGATTTAAAAAAAAATATTAAAAAGACGACAATAATTCTTTTTCAATCCGAGTTCCATTTATTTTTAACTTTTCGTACAAATGTTAATCCCCACAAAACACAGCACTTTAATGATCTTAAATGTCGATTTTAAAAAAAAAAGATTAAAAAGACGACAATAATTTTAAAAATCCGTGTTTTTCGTGTCATTTTTATACATACCCAAAATATCGATTTAAAAAAATATATTAAAAAGACGACAATAATTCTTTTTCAATCCGAGTTCCATTTATTTTTAACTTTTCGTACAAATGTTAATTCCCATAAAACACAGCACTTTAGTGATCTTAAATATCGATTTAAAAAAAAAAAAAAAAAAAAAGACGACAATAATTTTAAAAATCCGTGTTTTTCGTGTCATTTTATACATACCCAAAATATCGATTTAAAAAATTTTATTAAAAAGACGACAATAATTTTTTTTCAATCCGTGTTTCTCGTCTCATTTTATACATACCCAAAATGGCGGCCCCCATGGATTTGGCCAGTTTCATTTCAGAAAGCTTCATGGGTTATTGAAAAAAAAAAAAAAAAAAAAAAAATTCTCACACCCGTTAACCATAAGCGAAAAAACCCATTCATGGTTTTTTTTCGTAATATATCTATAGGTGCTACCTATTTACGAAAAAACGCAAGATAATTATAAACAAAACTTAAAGAGCATACTTTGGCCATAAAAAAGGATTTATAAGTAATTGACTAGACAATACTAATGTTAATGTCATGTTTCGTGCATTATCAAAAAATATTTGGAATTCGTATTGCTGTCGTCTATTATTACGAACAGAAAATAATAAAGTAAAGACTTTCAAAAAATCAAGGAATACATTTATAATGAACGAGGTTAAAACATGATGGCCAAGATGATCCTTAATCGATCACCTGCATTATGGTAAAGAAGCAAAAAGATCAGCCCTTTGCTGATGCCACCTGGCGACTGCCTTTTTCAACCAGTCAATATGACTGGAACAAATGATGTAAGGCGTCACATTTCTGCTAAACCCTTTCCCTATTAGATACGGTTTATGGGGCCTTTGCAACAGACGATTTGGGGAAAGATTGTCGCTAAAAGAACAATTACTCCTTATGAGAAAGTTATCCTTTTGCCACAATGTTTGATAAATAGCTCATGTATAGGAATTTGGGGTATTTCATGTTGATACCACTTTTTTGCGGGAAACGACGTCGCTCCATTGACGTTACGCCAAGATGAAGTGTTACGGAAATGACATCACGTCCTTCTTTGGCTACGATACAGTCAAAATTTAGTTTCGGGCGTAGAAGTCTAATGCTGTCGGAAAAACATATTTCTTACAAAGTTCCATTTATTTTTAACTTTTCGTACAAATGTTAATCCCCACAAAACACAGCACTTTAATGATCTTAAATGTCGATTTTAAAAAAAAATGATTAAAAAGACGACAATAATTTTAAAAATCCGTGTTTTTCGTGTCATTTTTATACATACCCAAAATATCGATTTAAAAAAAATATTAAAAAGACGACAATAATTCTTTTTCAATCCGAGTTCCATTTATTTTTAACTTTTCGTACAAATGTTAATTCCCATAAAACACAGCACTTTAGTGATCTTAAATATCGATTTAAAAAAAAAAAAAAAAAAAAGACGACAATAATTTTTAAAAATCCGTGTTTTTCGTGTCATTTTATACATACCCAAAATATCGATTTAAAAAAAGTTATTAAAAAGACGACAATAATTTTTTTTCAATCCGTGTTTCTCGTCTCATTTTATACATACCCAAAATGGCGGCCCCCATGGATTTGGCCAGTTTCATTTCAGAAAGCTTCATGGGTTATTGAAAAAAAAAAAAAAAAAAAAAAAAAATTCTCACACCCGTTAACCATAAGCGAAAAAACCCATTCATGGTTTTTTTTCGTATAAATGCTTCAGTCGCAAAGGCACCAGTGGCCGTTTGTATCATGATAACAACAATCATGTTGTGTGGAGTACTGGTGTGCGAAAACCAGGAAACATATGAGTAGGTGAACTGGCCGCCGTGATATGACTGAGAAATTGTTAAAAACGGCGTTAAACCCCAATCAATCAATTGTATCATGATGAGGGTTTAAATTGAAGGGAGTAAATTTGACAGAGAAAACTTTGTGTGTTAAGAGTTATCTTTTGTTGAAATAAAGGAAGTAAAATAGTGAACCTTGGACTGGGTAGGATATTTTGTTGAAACCAAAAAATCCACCAAGAAAAATATATTTAAATCGAATAATCTGACCAGACAACTTTCAGAGTTGGTGAGTAATGATTTCCTAAATGTTGTTACCTTTTTTGACTTTGATCTTGTGACTGCGTCTTGAATAATTTACTGTGGTCGAGTGGTTTAAAGCGTCGGGGATTTCGAAACCGGGTGTCCAGGGTTCGATACCCAGTCGCGGCACTACGGTCATGGTGGAGTGCCCTTGGGCAAGGCACATTTTCTAGCCTAGTACTGGTTTGTTTACCCAGGGATCATGAATAATTAAATTTAATTGCGCGCTAAATGACCTTAGCTGTCGATGCGCCATAAAACAATATACATTCATTCATTCATTTGAATAATTTACATTAAATAAAATAGGTATAATTTGGTAAATTTTAAAAAGTGTATTCATTCTTTACAGATATACAATCCCTTAACAATCTCCGAAATACAACGAATATACAGCAAACATGTACGCCAACATATAGAAAATCTCTTTACCTAAAATTATAATTATTGAGTTGTTTTGAAAACATAGTGACAAGTAAAACTTTTGCCACAATGTTTTCAAAAGTCGATTGCTGCAGATGCGTGAACAAGTGTCGGAAATGGTTAAATGTTTTTAAAGCAGATATATCTTAAAACTATCCATTTATTTAAAGTGTTATTGTATTCAAGATAGTGTTCATATCTTGTACGATTATTAATGCATATACGCGGCAAAAACAGATATTAAACTTTTTATGCCTTTTTTATTAGAGGCGGATTTCTACTGTCAGTTGAACCGAAGTTTCTATTATATAACGCAGCGAAATGGTACCAGCTAGCTAGAACATGTCTGTTAAATCTTTATCTTTATCTTAGCGCAAGTGGAGACATTACCCTTGATGAAAAAAATCATATTTTGCAACAATGGTTTCTAAAGTCTTCTGCTGCAGATGGGAATATGTTAAAGAGTAATGGCCTATGTATTATTATTAGTCGCCGGGCAGAAGCCCGCGACTTCTATTTTTAATAGCTTTTCGGAAATCACATGGGAGGGCGGCTTATTATTAGAAAGAAACAAATCTAGATGATTTGAACATATTACAATTGTGGTTGTTTACGAACACTAATAAATGACACATCTAAAATGAAATAAATATTCCGATTTTTTAATGTTTGCAGTTTTTTTTATTTCACTCGCATTTAAGTTTTTTGTCTTATTTACGAAGACAAAAGTGGTCCCTTCAAGACGTGAACCAACACCCCCTAATGCAGACTCTTATGTGTCATCATTGAGGTCAATTTCGGATTCTCCTTTTAATAGCAATTTTAACTTACTAAATGTTGTTTTCATGTTCAAAGAGATGTCTTGATTTGTGTAGAATTCATTTAATAATGTTAATCCATGAATATCTAAAGTAGGAACTGTTTCTAAGCTAAATATAGACCCTATTCTGTTGTGTAGGTTCGTGACCTTTAACATCGATTTTCGCGCATGCGCATTTCGATATGAAAAAGCGAGTGATATTATTTTATTTTAGACAAGTACAAGACGAATGTTTGACGCAAAGCGTCAAAGAGAAGCCGCAATATTTCGTTGTACATGTAGAAATAAGAAAAAAAGAACATTTTTAAATCCACAAACAATAGAACAATTTAAACTGTAGACGGTAATGCTGATATATTTCTCCTTTTGAAGACTTTTGTTTTCTTCAAATTACCTCCCTTTAAAGCAATACCAGGATATTTACCTTGTGATTCGAATAAGATTGACAAACATTGAAATTATATGAATGAATACTATTATTTAAATAAGTAACAACAGCAAAATTAAATTTAAGCCAAGATAAATGTGTACACATTTCGTTAATTTTTTATAGACCCTAATGTATAGGTGAATATAAAATTTATAAGTAAATGTTTTCATTTCAACGTTCCTAATGTTTGAATAGACTAAGGAAAGTCAAGAATACATAAATAAATCAATGCAGTCTTTTCCGGCGACATTGATGCCTTGCATCAACTTTCTCTTGTATATAGTATTATATACCTATATTTGTTTGTCAGCATCCCCTGGGTAGAAATCAATGGAATTTCTATGCACAGATGATACATGGATATCATTATGGTATTCACATTGGAAGCTTTACAAGAGTCATGACCCCACCCTCATTATTGTACATTGTTATACTTAAGACCAGAACAGGAAAGGAACACGTACTCCATGTCCCGTGGCAACGCGACCTGTGTTGGAATTAATCATAGTTAGTGTTAGGGGTTGTTTTATTTTACAACAAAGACTTAACATATACATCTTTGATGATATTAACAAAATGATGAAAAGGGACACATCTCGTATTGTTGTTGGTAGGTTTTTACCCTTTCACACTATCAAACACATGTTGACGTACAAGTATCAGACGACTATTGGAAACAGAATGGCTAAAGAAAAATTGCTCATTATCAACAATTTGACCTTTTGCCACAATGTTATCACATGTTTTAAATAGTTATACTTTAATTGATGAAGGTATTTCATATTGTATAAGTCACCTGCTGCGGAAGTGTTGTATTAAAAAAGGATTACATTCAGTTCACCAATATGCTTGCAAAAGTAAACTCTCCAATCAACATACAGGTTTAGGAAAAATATTAAACCATTTTATCAGTTAAAGTTAAGATAAAAATATAAACAATTTATTTAGAACCTGATTATTTGTACTTTTCAGGTTCGCATGCAGGTACTTTTGACCATGGCTACTAATTTATCAATATACAAAGGGTCGGACGAAACGTATTTGCAAGAGTGTGATGTGTGCACATTTCAGAATGTGATATCAGAAGCGGTGTCCTTCTGTACGAGTTGCAGAGAGTATCTGTGTACGGTTTGTCAGAACGTACACAGAGGTTCGAAACTCACTAGGAACCACAAACTTCTGACAGGAAGCAATCTGCCATCTGCATCGACTACGACTAAACCGACATCTTCGATCATGTTTTGTGAACACCATAAAACCATAAGTGTTGATATGTATTGTAAAAGCCATGATGTAGTTATTTGCGGTGCTTGTAAGATTACATCTCATAAAACGTGTAAAATAACTGACCTCAGCCAAGAGACAAAACAGATGCAGAAAGATGGTTCTTTCATTAAAATAAAGACACAACTGGAAGATTTGCAATTGCAGTATGAGAACATGAAATCAAGCAGACAGAAAAACAAAAGTAGGTTTAAGTCACAGATGGGGAAATGCCGTGAAGATATGCGTCAAATACGAAAGGAAATAAATGAAACATTAGACACCATAGAAAATACCCTATCGAAAGAAATCCAACACGCTGATGTAAGGATTACCAAAGACATAGCAGGTCATATTTTAATATTTGACGATATACTATCTCAAATTATGGAGCAACTCAAAATCCTTAAAGAAAGCGAGAAAGCACAAGATGATCAAGTTATGTTCGTAGAAATGAAGATGGCTAGCAATGCACAGCAAAATTACGCGGAAACAATGGCAAAACTAGAGGAAGATATAAATAAACCCGAAAGTCAATTTAAGATTCATGACACCCTCTGCGACACTGTAAGACAACTGCAGTCTATAGAAACAGTCCTCGTTGACAAACAGGGTATTACAGCCGGTATTGCATGTGGACGACAGAGTCAGAAATCTCTGTCAAACATGTCCATATCCGGTAGACGCGACATAAGCTGTACGTCTGTATTCGGATGTACCTTTATGCCTGATGGCCATCTCGTAATCTGTTGTGGTGACAACGGGCTGAAACTACTCGATACAGAGTTCAAGATCAAGTCCCAGTTAATTAAACGTGCAGCGTGTGTAGCAGTCATCAATGACAATGAAATCATTTTTACACAATTTGGTTATAAACAGATCCAGAGAGTTACGATATTTCCACAGATGAAAGAGAGTAAAACCATGGAGATGGATACACCCTGCATGGGTGTAGATGTGTTTGGTGATGAAATCTATGTCACCTGTAGAGATCATGATAGAGGTGATGGTGAGGTACGGGTACTTAACATGGATGGTAAAGTACTGCGTACGCTGGGTCTGAATAATGGCAGATATATGTTTAAAAAGCCTGAATACGTGACCATCAATGATGATGGAAGTAAAGTGTTTGTATCAGACTTAGGAACTAACTCTGTCACATGTATGGATACACAAGGTCATGTGATCTACCAGTACTCAGACCCAGAATTGAAACTTCCCCAAGGAATGTATGTGGATTGTGAAGGTAACCTGTTAGTCTGTGGTTATGGTAGTAACAATGTACATGTAATTGGTCAAGATGGGAGAAAAGAGAAGATTTTGTTGTCAAAGGCACATGGTTTGATGATGCCATTTTGTATTTCGTTCAGACCGAGTGATAGTTGTCTGGTTGTGGGAATATACAATGGCAATAAGTCACTTATCAGTTACACGGCTAAATAATTTTAACTGTTCATGTATATCCACATAACAAATAGTGGCTGCTTTCAGTCGAAATGGACCTTATTTGAGTGATTTTTTTTGCGACCAAGATCAGTTGTACATTCTAAGCATGTTTTTTCCTCGTTTCGTCCATCATATTTTAACATTGTAACAGTTGTTTGTATTGTTGAGTCAATTATGTTGAGAACCAACAACATTGAGCGTAAATGCTTGATAAGAGAATCATTGTCTGACAAAGACCTGGTTAACATATTCAGTCCTATGAAACTGTAGTGATCAAAATGCATTGAAAACGTATGTTGATAACATTTTAAAATCTGGAAAAAGGGAAGTTTCTTTTAGGATACAGGTGTTGAGAACATTGTAAGGACAATCAGAAACAGTTAGTTTTAGCATGATCTATTACATGATATGTTTAACACCTTTAACATCTGCAGAAGACGACTCGGAAATTATTTGGTCAATCATCCATTAAACAAGTTATGAAAACATTGTGAGAAAACCAGAAATTTTTAGTTTTCAGCATAACCTATTACCTGATATATTTAAGCGACATCTACTTTGAAAACATGTCGAGTCAAACTCATCTTATGTCATTTCATAGCCAAAGTCACTTAAATATGGTGGCGATTAAGAATCTGTCACACAGTGTAGACCTTGACCAGCTGTTTTATTGAATAGTGGCCTTAACTTCACAAGACTTTCAACCGCTCTACAGCACACCTATTTTTAAAACATTGTACGGTGTTTTTAGCTACTTATCAAAAGTATTCTTTAATACTTTCCACTTACAACGAATCTGTAGCAGACTATTTTGAAAACATCGAGTAATAAATGTGAACTTTTTCTATAAATAAAAGTATAATAATTGAATATAGTTTAACACTTTGTGGAAAAGGGGTAAAGTTTGAAAGGGTTGAAGTAGACGATGAAAACATACCTGCACAGGATGTATTTCTTGCCCTTTACATCCCTGTTAGGCCAAGGGAAGAGGTTGTGGTAAAATAAGATATAGAAGGGAAAATACCCGATTATATAATAACCCCTTTCCCACAAACAACATTTCCGGAAAAATATGTAAAATATATTAATAAATTGTTTGACTTGGTTATTTTCGTTTATTTATATTATCTTAATCCCGAAGGCAATTTCTTACAATATAACCTGGCACGATTGGCTTCTGAGCCATGTTTTCTCACCATATAGTTCGCTGCGTTCGTTCAGGTGTTTCCTGACTGATCATACCAAATACTTTAAAACCGGTTGTAATGGCTTTCTGTTTAAGGCGATGTCTTTTGCACATCATTGTAATAACCATTACGTTTAACTACACATGCTAAACATATTTACCCAGACGGGCCTACAAAACCGAGAATCGAACCCGAGCCTAATATTCTCGAGACGGATGTTCATTTGATCGAGGTGAGTCTTAAACCCTTGACAATGCTGCTAATTCATCCACGTTATGGGGATAGCTTTACGTGTTCGCCTACTACGCTTCTGTCAGAATACATCTTACCAACAATGCTGTTATTTCATCCACGTTATGAGTATAGCTTTACGTGTTCGACTGATACGCTTCTGTCAGAATACATCATACCAACAATGCTGCTATTTCATCCACGTTATGAGGATAACTTTACTTGTTCGCTTATTACGCTGCTGTCAGAATACATCTTACCAACAATACTGCTTATTCATCCATGTTATGTGGATAGCTTACGTGTTTGCCTGACACGCTGCTGTCAGGGTACATCTTACCAACACTACTGCTAATTCATCCATTGTATGTGGATAGCTTTACGTGTTTGCCTTATATCCTGCTGTCAGAATACATCTTACCAATAGTACTGCTAATTCAACCACTTTATGGGGATAGCTTTACGTGTTTGCCTGATAAGCTGCTGTCAGAATACGTCTTATCAAGAATACTGCTAATTCATCCATATTCTGTGGATAGATTTACTTGTTCGCATGATACGCTGCTGTGAGGGTACCTCTTACCAACAACACTGCTAATTCATCCATGCCATGTGGATAGATTTACGTGTTCGCCTGATACTCTGCTGTCAGAATACATCTTACCAACAATACTGCTTATTCATTCATTTTATGTGGACAACTTTACGTCTGGGTACATCATACTGACAACACCGGTCCGTTGGTAAACGAACTGTCACTAGGCTTGGATATGTGCCTTGTCAATTGACACGCCACCATGACCTCCGCAACTTCGGTTCAATCTCAGGACGCCCGCTTCCAAATATCAGACATGGTAAATAGAATACACACAATTGTATTAAATTCAATCCCGTGGATCACTATGGCTAAACGCAAAGTCATTTATGACCCTGAATGTCATTCATGAATATATCAACAAGGTAAGTATTGAATTTGTCACAGCTTTTGCGATTATGTTAGAAAGTGTATCCATGTTGGTGTTGGGTCAAGGAAAGCTTAATCGTTTTCAACGCTAACGATTGATCCTGAGATACTAAGTTCGAATCCCGTATTGGCAACCATTGGTTCTGATGATTGAGTTAGGTCAATGTGACCACCAATGATTAAATCATCTATATGAGAAACTAGCCTTGGTAAAAATGGAGTATTGTTAAGTAAATTTTCCGTCCGATACGACTAAACAACTCAAGAGAGCGGTATCCAACTGCAACAATGATCATCACGATGACAAGGGATAATTTGATAGACAGCCCACAAGAAGGACCGGATTTACGTCATTTTATTTCCGAAATTTCTCCAAAATGTAATCTCCGATGGAAAGTTTCGTTAACGTACTAGTGGGTAACTGATTGTTACATGTTGTTGTGATTTTGTATGTTAATGAAAACAATGTTTTGTAGTTGACAACCTTTTACCTCTGAAATCCTCAAATTGAATTGTTTTATATGTTTGCCCCTTTATTAAGCAGGTTTTGGTAAGAATTGATAAAACGAGTATGAAACGTTGATCTTATCAAACTGCTCATTTTCATGTTTTGGGCTACATTGTTCGCAACTGTTGTTTAGCGTTGAGCATAACATGATACGCAATTGTTGTTAAACGTTGAGCATAACATGATACGCAATTGTTGTTAAACGTTGAGCATAACATGATACGCAATTGTTGTTAAACGTTGAGCATAACATGATACGCAACTGTTGTTTAACGTTGAGCATAACATGATACGCAATTGTTGTCAACACTCTTGTACAGTGGGAAACGGTTTAAAATGCATTACTATCATCTTTGAAACTGAGTAAAGAAAGATTAGCTGCTGCCAACACTGTTTCGGCGTTTCTTTGGTAAGTTACCAGTACAACTGGTCAATTGTATTATGACACCAGCGAGACAATCGTTATGCTATTCCAAACGTTCAGAGTGCCATCTAGGGAAATATATTACTTCCATTTTTAAAGGCTTTTGTATAACCCGATCGGGGATCGAACCCGCGACCTTCCACACCCGAGGCGAAAACGTTACCATTAAATCACCGAGGCCTTCTTAATAAGTAGCGAGTACTGTAGGCCAAGATCAGACTACATGTACACGAATGTTGTTTTTAAACACAAACTGTGGGATAAGATTTAAAAATGTCAAAGCATTACCCTCTCTCTTCAAATACTAGCAATGAAGGTGGTCGTTTAAAACGGCGATGCACATATTTGGCGGAACATAATCGATCTCCAAAACATATGGAGTTATTTTACCGTTTATATTTGACCCCACGTGATATTTACACCAGTACTCTACTTAACATTCTTTACAGACAACTGGCGACCTGCCAACATATAATTTGTTTAGCTCATTTGTGGAAGACGAATGACATTATTCACAATGTTTTTTCTCAATTACCAGAAATAATCAATGACGGAGTATGAGCTCGAACTTTGGATCTACGGATTGATAGCCATCGACGTTATCGACTGAGTTATTGATGCTCGACTACTGTTTCGATCAATGATGCGCTGTGAGGCGTTTATAGTATTATAAAAATATTAAGGCAAAACATTAGCAACTCATCCTTTTACCACAATGTTTATAAAAAGTCGTCTACTGCTCAGGCGTCAGAAAGCGTTTATATGTGGGAAAGGGTCTTTCGGGAATGGTGGCGGTAATAGAATTAAACGAAATTTCGGGTCTTTCGTGGTTGGTGGGGGGCAAATTCAGAGTAAACCATTTCCAAAATGCAGACGTAATGTGACGCACCTGCACCAGACGTGTATCTCAACAAGACCGTATGTTAATAGGCAAAGCCTAGGTCGTGTGAAAGCAAGAACAATTAATTAAGTTCTGTCAGTCCCCCAACAAGAAACAAATTAATAGGCAAATTGTAGAAAGTTACCAAACAGAATTTGAAAAACATTTTGAAAAAACAAAAAACTTATCAGGCATTTAAGTTTAATTTGTACATATATCTGTTTTATTTTTTATTAGGTCAGGATTGTAACAGACAGTAATATTTCCAAGGATGTTGATGGAAAACAGCACTTAGAAGGCATTGAAGAATGTTCTGATTTATTTTCACAAATGCCAGTTATTCGTAATATAACTAGTAATAAATATAATTAGAAACTGACTCTTACCATGGTTGATTGAATGACTTGAGCTTAACATTACTTTCAATGGTACTTCAGTTCACCTAACATTTTCCCCTGGCTTTCTAGAATATTAAAGTACTCCACACAACAATCTTCCAAGGCACATGGCTAACTTTGCATGATCTGGCTGAATGTATAATCTTGAGACAATTTAAGATGAGAACACTATGCATACAGACTGAGAAAACTAATTTTTGACAAATATTTTCAAAAGTCCAATTTAAATGTATGTTGGAACGGGTAAAGTTTAGCCACTTGCCTGATGTAAATTACATGATTTCTGTTACTAATCTGAATACATTGTCGGAATGGTGTAATTGATCCAAAATGAACATATCCAAAATGATCAATATATCATATGTTCCTATTCAACAACATTTCCTTTTGATTTGAACCCCTATCTCCTTTTCTGGTTTTTAATTTGTAAAACATGAAACAGCATCAGGTTATTTGTTAATAAGTACCAGACTAAGTGTCAACAACTGATTATGTATACATGTACATGAAATATGTTGTTTGAAAAAAAAATTGGATAGTAAAAGATCTGATTAGACCGTGAACATGTACAGATTCTCAGAGTTATCAATGTTGCGCAATTATAAAAGCTTTTGAAAAGGGTACAGGGAGTAAAATATTTTCATTAGAAGCCTGGACAAAAATGTAATAAGTGTTTAATTAAGACAACTCCCCACAACATAATTGTTTCATGTATAAATTGTTAAGTTTAGTTGCACAACTTAATTGTTTCATGTATAAATTGTTAAGTTTAGTTGCTTCTTTCAAATCATGTACCTGCTGGGATTTGAACTCAGAACTCTTGTTAGACCAGCACTGGTGTTCTACCATTAAACTACAGTATAGGTTTTTACTTTGAGCAGCAGTTCATGAAAATATGTGTAATGTTATTACCAGTCAGTAAAGTATAAGATTTTCTTTGTTACAATGAATGTATACTAGTTTAAATGTTACCATTTGTATCGTATAGATTACATAGAAAACAGAAAAGAGATACATTTCTGTGGTATTTCAGTTATATCAGAGGACAGAACACTTATGTGAGGTCACTGGGTGACTTATAAGTTATAACTGACATTAATTATGAACTGCCTTTAAGTTTTCTTTATTTTTCAACCAAAATGTTTATACATATTTATTTGAATAAAAAGTATTTCGAGTGTTTGTTGAATTTAAAAAGAGATTGATCCTCTTTATCTGCAGATTTCAATGTTCAGTTTGTTTTTATCTTATTTTAGTTTGATATAGTTAGTGTACATTGCCCTGTTTCATAGACGGACCTAAATTGGTGACCGTAAAAGGCTTTTTATTTTGCATTTGCTCTTCAATTTGAAGGGTTCTATGACATCATTGGATGTTGTGCTCCCAAGTATGAAAATAGTGCTGTCAATAGATGTTGAATCTTTTGTAAATGTGGTTTGAATACATACATGCAGAGTATTTAAAACAAGGGCACCGCAAAGCAGATGCATCCCCTCGGTATTCAAGAAAATAGTCAGTCAAATTTTGACCTTGACCTTTAACATATGACCTTGACAATAAATAGGCTTCTAGACCTTGCAATATACTAACTGTATACCAAGTTTGGTTAAGGACGGTCGAAGGATCTTCAGTGTAGAGTGGTCACAAGGTTGTTGATATGGGAAATAGTCAAAGTCCAATTTTGACCTTGACCTTTAACCTATGACCTTGAAAATAAATTGGCTTCTAGACCTTTCCATATACTAACTGTATATAGCAAAGAAAAGTAATGTGCTTTACTGATAGCCCACATATGACCTCATTCCTTTAAAACAATGGACTCATTTGAGTTTGATCAATAAACAAATTTTGGATAAAAAAAAAGATGAAACTACTAGAAATTCAGCCTGTTAAAAGAAAAGTTATAAATGTGTTTTACTGATAGTCCACATATGACAAACAATGGACTCGTTTGAAGGCATGAAAGTGTTTTCCTCTCGTTCAGGTTGGAGCTAGGATATATGGCTTTAAGACATTTACTATGTATACCCCAACACCAGGGTGAACTGATTCTGGTCATACTTTCATGATTTGACAAAGACTAGGTCATTGACATAAACTGTTAAACTGAACAATGTGAAGAAAACAATGTAAATTGAAGGCAAATAATTTGAAATTGACGGTAGTTTTGTTTGTTTGCTACATTTACTGCAATATATACATGTAGATAAACGTCTTAAAGTCAATACAACTAGACAGGCGATGATATGATAGTTTAGCTATTTTCTTTAGTTGGGTTAACATTTGACAAGACGGCTTCGGCTTCAAATAGATACAGACAAAAACGATACACACGATGTGACGTCACGCGATGTGACGAAAAAATCGTGGAACAGATGGCCTACAGACAAAAACAATACACACGATGTGACGTCACGCGATGTGACGAAAGCATCGTGGAAAGGTTCCCAACAGATACTAACAAATAATTTAGAAATGAAGTTATATTCTTAAGCAAATTATTGATATAATCAATATCTTACCTTGAAATGAAGCTTTGTCGATACAGAAACAGAATTGTTCGTCCTTTTCAGTTAAAATAATATCCGAGGCCAGTGTAACGAACGATAACTTCCGTTGAAATATTTACAATCATTTTTAAGTGTTTATTGCTTCTCTATATTGCCAAGATATAAAATCCATGAAATAATGATGACAGGTACAAAAGAATAGTCGGCTTACCCTTCATACAGTCCTTCCAGTTAATGAAATCCATTTGTGACGAGTCAAACTATCTTTTCCTACCATTTCTGTCGTTTTCCTTTTGTTATTTATCTATTACTTGCATTACAATGAATTCACTTCCGTTGCAATGACGTCACATTTGGATGTAAAACATTGTTGTATAAAACATTGTATGCTGAAGATGCTGAGTGTGACCTTCTTTTTTTGGTTAAAAACATGATTTTTGGTCGATTTTGAAAATTGGACATAGTTTCTTTATTTTTTGTTTGATTGATTTCAAATTGTGCACACGCATTTCATAAATAAAGTACTTCAACATTTCAAACGGGTTTTGGGGTTAAATATATTATTGTTTTTTATTTTATTTATTTTTATTTTTGTACTTTGTGTTCAGCTCAAAGTTAAATTCTAATTTTTGTTTTTTTACATTTCCTCAAAAAGTACAAGTGCTAGGGAATCAAACATACCTTCTTCATGTTTAGCTCACCAGAGCACGAAGTGCTCAAGGTGAGTTTTTGTGATCGCGTTTTGTTCGGCGTCCGTAGTCAGTCATTCGTCGTTCGTCGTCAACATTTGCTTGTTAACACTCTATAGGCAAAATTTTGCATCCAATCTTCATGAAAGTTTATCAGAACATATATCTCCATCAAATCTAGGCCAAGTTCGAAACTGGGTCATGTGGGTTCAAAAAAAAAGGTCACTAGGCCAAATTGAAGGAACATCTTATTAAAACTCTTGAAGCCGCATTTTAAACTTGAGCATGTTGAAACTGTGTCAGAAAGTTTGTCTTGATGATATCTAGGCCAATTTCAAATATGGGTCATGTCCTGTCAAAAACTAATTCACTATGCCAACTTTAAGGGAAATCTTGTTAACACTCTGGAAGCCACATTTTTGGCTTGAGCATGTTAAAACATTGTCAGAATGTTTGTCTTAGTAATATCTAGACCAAGAACGAATATGGGTTTGGTCAGGTATTATTCGAATACACCGGGATGTAATTATTGAATTATTATACATGCATGTCAATTTTAAGATGGACATTTCAAGTACTATGGTTATTGGAAGCCAGGAGGCGGCTTCCTGTAGGGATGCTTTTAATTTTCGGTCAAGGAGAATATTTAGACCTGCCAGCGTGACCACATATCTTGATTTCTCTTTGTCCTTTCTAAGTACATTAATTTAAGGTAATGACTTTTAAAACATTCCTTTTACACTCTATATACATGTGTGAGTTTTACAAATTAAAAACAAAAGACAAAGGACAGTATATTAATTGAATGTATGTACATTTTTATTTAAGCGAAATTCATACTGTATCTTGTCTAAACAGTAAACTGAATTGGTTACCTGCCTCATACGCTTTTTTTAGTTCGATAGTATGTTAAACCGGGAACCACGAACAAAAGAAGGTACGCAGTAAATGTAATCTGTTTCTTGTAGTTGATTTTATTGAATTGAAATTGCAAACACCTAGCTCACTAAATCGACAAAGTCAGTAGTACTCCGATAACAAATCAAGCACAACTTTAAAAGGACTTGTTTGTGTTGATCCTCGGGGGTCAATCACTCCTAATTAGGCTTTTTTTTATCTCCTACGTAGGAGTTACAAAGTCCTAATTAGGCTTTTTTATAACTCCTACGTAGGAGATAAAAAAGCCTAATTAGGACTATGTAACTCCTACGTAGGAGATAAAAAAAAAAGCCTAATTAGGAGTTTATAACTCCTACGTAGGAGATAAACAAGCCTAATTAGGACTTTGTAACTCCTACGTAGGAGATAAAAAAGCCTAATTAGGAGTTTATATCTCCTACGTAGGAGATAAAAAAAAGCCTAATTAGGAGTTTATAACTCCTACGTAGGACTTAATAACTCCTACGTAGGAGATAAAAAGCCTAATTAGGACTTCGTAACATGGGCTAAGTCTATGTGGAACAGCAGCCAGTTGCTTGGGAAAATTGTTGTGTGGAGTACTGGTGTGAGAAAACCAGGAAATGCATGAGTAGGTGAACTGGCCGCCGTGATATGACTGAGAAATTGTTAAAAACGGCGTTAAACCCCAATCAATCAATCAATCGAATGATCTAGGGTCACAGGAGAGCCGTCTGAAAATGGACATTTCACCAATAACCACTAGTGACTTATGGCCGCAGATAATCGTGCGAGATATAGGACTAGGAACAATGGTGATATGTCCAGTATGTCTACCGGGTCTAGATCTTGTCATAAGCCAATTATCAATTGCCACGAAAGATCCCTTGACTTAAAGGAGGCGTCTAAACATGGGCCTTCCGGCGGTATCCGTGAGTGAGTTATGGCTGCATAGAACTGCCCATCTGTCCTAATTAGGCTTTTTTATCTCCTACGTAGGAGATACAAAAGCCTAATTAGGAGTTATAAAGTCCTACGTAGGAGTTATAAACTCCTAATTAGGCTTTTCTTTCTCCTACGTAGGAGTTACAAAGTCCTAATTAGGCTTTTTTTTTTTATCTCCTACGTAGGAGTTATAAAATCCTAATTAGGCTTTTTTATCTCCTACGTAGGAGTTACAACGTCCTACGTAGGAGTTACAAACTCCCAATTAGGCCTTTTTATCTCCTACGTAGGAGTTATTCTTTTTTATAGAACATTATGATTTGGCACTAGGACGCTTCCGTACGATCATTCTTCAGCATTGTTGATCAAATTTGGTTGACTTGTTGTTTATTAACAAATGTTATGCCATTCTTGATTCAAGATAAAGATGATAAGTGAAATTAATATGTTATGTGTATGAGTTGTTTGTAGCTCAATATGAGCTTTTATATTCACCCTGCAAATGTCTGTCATCCATAATTTAACGGAGGAGTTTGAATGACGACATTTTGACATTTTTCACTGAATTTGGATGTCTGATTACAACATCAGTTGTCAGATATGTTTCTTAGAATAGTCTGTACAAAAATTGTTCAAGCCATTTGGATTTATTCAAAATCATAAGTATGGTACTCATTATGGTAGTATCAGAAAATGAGTAAAATGACAAAAACTTGCAAAGCGCTTGTCTAATTTCAAGATAATTTTGCAGATAAGTTTTTAATGATAAATCCTTTCCCACATACAAAAATATCTGCTGCACATTTTGGCAAAAATATGAACAATCTCATTAAATGAAATTATTAGTTGAAAACTTTGTGGAAAAAGGAGAAGGTGCTGATTATTATACGCTATACAAAGTTTGATCAAAATACATTGATAGCTAAAAGAAGTTATGGCCCCTTGATATTAGTATGTGTTGCACTTTAAATGCTTATTCACTGTAAATGGGAAAGCTGCTATTACAGGTTATTAAGATTCCAGCACTGGATTACTTACATAAGGCACATTTATTCCTAGCCTTTTACTGGTTTGTTTATTCTTAATGTCATAAACCATATCATTACTGGTTACTGTGTAAATAACTGAAGGTGTAATGTTGTCGTTTCGTACACATGGTCAGCTTTTGATAGAAACAGAACGTAGGTAGGTACGTAGATAAGAGGGATAGGTAGCTAAATTGTATCCTAAAATATCACCCATCCCATCATTTGTAGCAATTAAAACTCTATAACTATTGAAGATATGACAATAACAAAGACACTTTCTGAAAGTTTAAACATTCCTCTATTGCAGTAGATGAATATAGTTCAATGCACTTACCATTTTGATTATCTTTGATCCATTTGAACAATGTCAGTCTTTTAATTATTGGGACGATACTGTTAACATTCCTTAATCACAACACCTTGGTCTTTTCAACCGGGTCTGTTGGCCTTATATTGGCTTAAGTGAAAACTTTAAAAGTCTTCTGACCTTCTCCCAAACAAACTATTTGGCCGATTTTCAAATAATTTTGCAGAAATTGTTCCTTGGGTGTCACTCTACAAGATGGCTTCAAGCCATTGTGATTGGTAAAAAGAAACATGGCCACCATAGGGCGGGGCTGTTTGGAGATTTAAATTTTGTCTAATGGCATTTGACCGATACTGGCCCTCTTGGGCCTCTTGTTTAATTCATTTGTTGCTTTAGTTAAGATTTTAAACTTTCAGAATATGTATATTTTGTTCGTGTGCTATATGACTTCAAAGTTTTACTTGCTACAAAATGTGGAATGATGGACACTTTTGTTTCTCCACTAGATAATTTAACCAGTTAAAAGGTGTACAAGTGGAATTGCTTATCTCTCTTACCTACATGTATGTACTTACGTCTCTTATATAAATTATGACAATGGCATTTGACCTAGGTCCGGGTGAAACACGTACTCACTCAAGCTCACTTGAAATTGGACTATGAAATGTGTAGGAATTCCACCAACAAATGAAAGTACTAGAGCGGTTTCGAACTTACATATTATGCTTGACTTTGACATTGACATTTGACCTAGGTCTGTAAAACGCAAAACCTTCCAAGCTACTTTGATACTGGTGCTTTGCATGAAGTATAAAGCAATTCAGTCCACAAAAAATGTACTTGAACGATGACCTCAATTATAACAAAGGCTTTATAGCAACTATGACATTGACCTTGACCTAGGTCGGGCAAACGCGAGCTTCATATTGAAGCATTGAGTGAGCTATGGTGGAATTCCGCCACCAAACGAATGTGCTAGATACTCATTTCGTAGCAGCTGTGATCTGACCTTTGATCTAGGATCTCGGTGAAATCCCTTGACTTTTCTGTATTTGTATTTTTATCGGTATATTTCTCTTCAGGATACATAATACACCACCACCCATTAATTCTCTCATCGTTTTATTGTATTATAATTAACCTTTTACTATAGAATAATATTCAAGTACCCTTGCATCCCAATACCCCAGCTCTTTTCATATGCAGGAAATAAAATATAATTCAAGTAATGATGAATCTTATAGAAATTGGATTAGCAATTCCTTATCTATTATATTGTTTAATATTCCTTTCTTGCTAGTTCAACACTTTAAAGTACAAGTGGAAGACATTGGTGCAGTGATAGAGCGTCGGTTTCTCTTACTAAATGTCACGGGTTCGAATCTCGTGATGAGTGGGATTTGTCGACATAAACGTCGCGAGGACTTAAAAGTCACCAGGAAGCAGACATCGAGCGTGATAAGCTGAAAGCTTATTTCGAAATCGATGTAAATTAAATAAGTTTAAACTAAACTAAACTAAACATATGCTTATAACGTATAGGTTCTGAGCTCGGACAATTTATAATACTATTTAAGAGGTCCTCCTTCTCTTAGTAACACAGCTGGAGTACAACTTTTGTTTTGTTTTTGCTGAATTTTGCTATTATTACTTAAAGCTTATATGTTCCTGTTAGGAGTCTTGTTTTAATTTCTGGGGGTTTTCCACTTCAAAGGAGTCGTTATGATCCAATTTCAAAACTTGACGGTCTTGACGGCGTGAGTTGTAGAATTATGATAGACAAAGCGGATCTTGATAGTCTTTCTTCTTTCCGTTTATTTTCCCAGTATTTCCTTTCTTTTCTTTTAATATTTTCTTCCATTGTAACTGTTCTGGCATTCTTTGCATTAGGTTTACAATTCTGGTGATTCATATTTTTGGAGTGTTCTAGTACTTGTATAACATAACTTTGTCCGTCCAATTTGCCATACTCATGTGTCTATCTAGAACCCTATATTCAACAGTGCTTTTGTCTGAGAGTATGTATACGAGTCTATCCACTGCTTCTATCGGTTATACCCCAATGAGACTGTATGTCGCCGCCTTTGCAGTACGTTGTGAGAGACCGTGTATTTGTCTGCAGATCAGTAGGTGGAGTATTTCCAGTTTTTCAATGTCTGTCGGAGAGTATTTTAGTAATGCTATCCCGTAAAGTACTCTGGGAACGACATATGTTTTCCATATTTCAGTTGCAACCAGTGGTAACATAACCCTTCTTGCATGCAAACCTGGACTAGGAAGAGCATACACAGTTTTCCTTGCTATCATCAACATTAATGGTCTTTGTGTTGCTACTAGTAATATCCAATGGGCCTCCGTATTAGATCGTTCTATTGCTTGCTGGATACTGTTGTTATATATCTTCATAAGATAGTTAAAAGGTTACCCCTTGTCTTAGGCCTTGATTCTTTCTCGGAATTATACATTTTACTTGTAATGTCATGTTTCGATACATGTACATGTTGCGCAGTAATAACATAGTAATAACCACATATACCCTCGTGATATAATCAAAGACCTAATAACACAGTATTAGGTCTTTGATATAATGTGTTACACAACAGTTCATGATCAACCTCATCTAAGGCGTTCTGTGCGTCTAGAGTAATCAATAGAAGTTCTTCCCTTATTTCCTAAAAGTGGTCTGTAGTCTGTGTCTATAGAAAAGCGGTATTTAGTAATGATGCTCTTTCGGTAAATCTACGTTGGAGCTTACTTTGTGTTGGTAGTAGTTCTGGTTCTAACCTTCCTTTTTATAGGCTTTCAATAGTAATTAAAAATGTGTTGGTTACAGCTATACATGGTAGTTCTCAGGCTGTAAATTGTCCTTATCTGACGCTGAACCATTGTATATAATAAGTAGAAATTAAATCAACAAACGAACGTGCTACAGCGATGACGTAATTTAGTACAGACATAATTTAGCCTATGTAAGCTAGGTCAAGGGTCTTACTGTGAAGTATGAAGAAATTCCGTCAACAAATGAAAGTGCTAGGGAGTCGAATTTTCTATAATTGATTATAAATGAGTTCTTGTAGTTAGGGGGAAAAATTTCGAAATTGTATATATTTTTCTCGAAGAATTGCATGCCTTAGGTCGAGTTTATTGGGCAAAACGTAAATCAATAATTTATAATTATTGTTAAGCACAAGTTTTAGTCAAAATCGCTTGCATGTGCTTTGTATTAATGATAAATCTGCAAAAGAAACAAATCGAAATGATAAAAAAAATGCCTTTTATTGTAAAAATGGAAATGTTTTGCCATTAGAAATAAAAAAAAAAGCTGCAATGCCCTTTGTTTGAGTGTGGTATGATACTTGTCAGTTTTCGGGTTATGATTCTAAAGCTAGATTACCTCCCTGTTCTTAGAGATATTTTTTCATTCAAAACCAGAAGCATCTGAGCTTAAACATTTTCCCCCATAAAACGAATCTGCAGACGACTTGTAAAAACTATAGTAAATATATTGGAACTCTCTAACAAAAAAAGAACAATTATTGAATAAACTGTTCATTATGATTTACTGCACTGTCTTCCAAGTCGTCTGCTACAGAAGCACCAGAAGGCGTTTGGACCGGTAAGAGGATGACCTGAATTAGTTCTCTGGTCCAGAAAGGGAAATTTTAAGCCTTATAGCAGGTGCTCCTTAGCTCATTTTAAATGGGGGAAAATAATCTTCGTTTAACCCATTCCCATTGCAGCCGCTTTCTGACGCTTCTGCAGCAGATGACCCTTGAAAGCCTTGAAACAAAAGGAGAAATTCCTCAGTATTTGCAGTTTCTCCTTTAGCTACAATGTTTTCAACTACCTATAATAATTAAAATCTCATTTATTGAGATTATTCACGTTTTGGCAATATGTTTTCGAAGTCGTCTGCTGCTGATTTGTAGTATATGGGAAAGGGATACTTGCACTAAGGAATTGGCCATTTATTACTGAAGTGTTTCCAACATAATAATAGGAGGTTTAGATTTCTATTTAGATTTTAGTTAATTGGTGTTCAAGCACGTTTTCAATAACATTTCTTAAATAGCTCGCTGGCAGTATACATGAATTATTCGTGTTCCAGCCTCGTATCACACTGATTGCTGTCGATGTCTTTCATGGATTTCCTTACCGTCGTACCACTTGTACGCCAGTCTCATAACTTTGTAGCAAACACGATGACTGAGTAATGGTGGACAATGGATAGATCTAAGGTGTGTGTGAAACACGTTTCTATGGCTCATTAGCGTAACACCAATGTCATTACCGATACATCAAACTGGCAGTGTAACACAGTCACACTAAATATTCAAGACTTGTTTCTACATTGGATCAGAAAAAAATCAAAAAAATGTAAATGTAGGTAAAAAACCACCTGAATGTACTACAGACAAAAAAAATGTATAATAAACCCCAACAACAACCCCAAACAGACCTGGTGTTATGCTCGTGTCGAGAAATTGTTGTTTTCCGCGAATTTTCATAAACAATTAATTGTAGGAAAAAAAGTGTAAGTAGGTTAAATGAGGGAATGGATAAACCTGCTAGTTGAAACATCCTTAATGTTGCCGTTAGCATTACGATTAATCAGTCTATGTATATACATTTTCTTATGACCAAACTCATACATTTGTGCCACGAGAAAACCAACATTATGGACTTTGCGTAATGTATCGACCCAGATGGGTCCGCGGAGGCTAATCCGGGCCAACACATTCCGTCTCAGGGGGATAGAGGTATATATTAATGATTTCTGAAACATAACATCAACTGGATACGAAAAGTGTCTGTCCTGGTTAGCCTGCGCGGCATATGCTTAGGCTGGTCCAGGTCGCCGAGTCCACACTGTTGGTTTTCTCGCAGAACGGCTCATTTTCTTGTGACCAAACTCACGTTCTAGTTTACATTTAACATTTATTTTATCAATTAAATTAATTTGCAATAGGTTAGAAACCCCTTATCCCACTACATTTGTAAACTCGAACTTTTATGATTTATTTACATTTCTATTTCACGTGACCGTCTTTTTTGTTGATGATGTCATTTGTTTACAGCCTCACCCTTTGCCTGTAACGCATAGTGTATCCTTTTCTCACCGAGACTTACCTTTGTGGCAGAGTTGAAGGGTAGATCATTGTTATTTATTCTAAGTTTGAAGAGCTTGTGCACTTCATAGTCATACACATTACAACAATGAGAACATAAATACATATTTACAAGTATATACAAACATACACACATTCATTGAATACGTAGAAACAAACATGATATTTACAAGAATATACAAACATACACACATTCATTGAATACGTAGAAACAAACATGATATTTACAAGAATATACAAACATACACACATTCATTGAATACGTAGAAACAAACATGATATTTACAAGAATATACAAACATGATATTTACAAGAATATACAAACATACACACATTCATTGAATACGTAGAAACAAACATGATATTTACAAGAATATACAAACATACACACATTCATTGAATACGTAGAAACAAACATGATATTTACAAGAATATACAAACATGATATTTACAAGAATATACAAACATACACACATTCATTGAATACGTAGAAACAAACATGATATTTGCATTGATATCAATAAAGCGTCAGTCACGCAGTCTATATATATTTCCCTATTCGTAAACATAGTAAGAAAAACCAAGCGGTTTTATTTTTCATATTCCGTATTGATACATTTCATAGCACCTGATATAAACATAGCCAATATTAAAAATAAAAAAATCTTCATCATTAATTTGTTTTCTTTTTCTTTTCTTGCAAAGTTCAAAGTTACCAGCTGTACACATGTAAAAAAATAATTTTGTTAACCTTTGTTTACCACACATCTTATTTTTAAATTTGTTTGTTTTGAAAATATGTACCATATGTGTGTAAACATGTGGGTATACTTTATTAAAATGTTGGAAATATTATGATGAAAGGAAAAGTTGTTCGATTTTAGTAATTTCTCCCCTTTCCACAATGTCAAAAGATCTTTTGATGACGTTTTAATAGCCGCCTGTACGATATATAAGGGAAGAGTATGTTTTCTTTAACCCTTTCCAACATACAACAGAATTGCGGCAATGGACTAACACCTAGTTGAAAACACAACGGCACAACTAGGGAAGCTCTCCATGAATCATAAAATAGACTTGCAAACATTGAGGCAAAAAGAGAGATAATGCTCATTATGAGCATTTTTTTCTTAAGTCACAATGTTTTCAACAGTCGTCTGCTACATATACGTCAAAATGCATATGCATGAGGGAAAGTATAAAGAAAAATCCAGAAGCGCTTTACTGTTCTAAGGTCAAACAATTAATTGCTGGATTGTTTTGGATGTGTCATACATTTATAATACTTGGGACATAAACTAACTTGAACTCGAACAGTTCTTTACACAGAAAAATGAAAATTGCTGTCATTGTTTCGTTTGGATTAGTGAGTTTTATATTACTTTCGTATAAAGGTAAGGAACATATTTATTCTACCTAACCCACAACTAGATGAGTATCATTATGAACGATATAATACGTTCTAGTGTAGGCCTATTTATTGAAAACCGAAGGCTCTCTTATAATTTGGATTTAAAAATACAACAACGAAAACAGAATAAAACCTCCGACAACAACAAGTTAATAAACGAGTTTTATTGTGCTTTCAGTTATAAACAAATTTTATTTTTGTTTCAGTTCAAACAAGATACCGTGTTTAATATTTATTGTCAAATACAATAAGTTACATTACTTAACTTTCTAGACGTAAGACAAGCATGATTGTTTTTATGAAGAGCACATATATACCGGTTTCACAAAATCGTTTTTAAAACTAATTCCATAAGAAACGAACGGTATTAAACACGGTATTAAACACAAGTATTCTTTTTTATCATCTATTTTCAAAAAAGCAATTAGAATACACGTGTACATGTACAATGTATTTTTTGAATTATACAGAAATATTGGGTTCATACCAGTATTAAACCAGGCATTTTGAAAGGTTTTGGTTTCGTGCAATCCAACTTATGTCACGAGACGAGGAAAGTTTTTTTGTCTTTATTGTGATAAATCTAATATATCAGCAGTCCCGCGAGAAAACCAACATTGGAGACTCTGCATAAAGTATCGATCCGGATCAGCCTAAGCATGCCGCGCAGGCTAACCCGGACAGAACCTTGTCGCCTCCTGTGGATTTTTGTTCATTATATCCCCCTTTCAGCCAAAATGTTTTCAAAAAGCGACTGCTGCAGATGAGTGGGTATAGGTTAAGAGGAAAAACTACAGATGAAAAGTAAAAACTGAATAGCCTTAAATCATCTCGGCCTCGTCTGTTTTCATCGCCTCGGTGGTGAAGTGGTAGACCGTCCGCGGGTTCGATCCCCGGTTAGGTCATATCAAAGCCTTTCCATCATTTGCGCTCAGGGTTACTGACTCGCTGGAGACAGAATTAATTGACCAGTAGTACTGCTCACTTACCCAACGCCGTGATATATGTATAACTGGAAAATGTGTTGAAAGCGGCGCACAACATCAAACAATCACATTGTCTGTTTTCAGTCCAAGTGTCTGAAGCGGGGGAGTGTTGCAAGTCTTACTATGACGGACTATACAGATATCACAGAGAGAAATGGTGCCCCGTGTTTTGCTGTCGGCGAACCCTAACTTCCGGTCCCTCTATGGGGCTACATTGCTGTACGGATCCCTTTCTCAGAACATTTGAATATCGGAGCGATTTCTGTTCCGCGTGGTTTATAACATCGAGTGGCTTGTGAGTATAGTATAACCCAACAATGTCAACCTGATCCTGACCTTTGACCTAATATACTCGTATACAGTATTATGACGTACAGGATTTGAGGATTATTTAACATTTACCCACAGACGCTTTCTGTCGGATCTTGCGGAAACATAGAGGAAAGAGATACATTTCCCCATTGACCATAGCGTAAATACGCGGTCAAAATTTTGTTTTCCTTCAAAATTGTTTCACTATTGTGGCCAGATATTTCAAAACTGACATTTGATTGAGAAACCGGTTGATGTCTTCTCAACTTTTTGATTAAGATCTACACTATACAGAATGTAAACAACTTTCAAACAGTGTCGATTTAGAAATTTGGTCTATTCAGATTGTCCGACCACATTGAGCATTCGGACATGTGTTACCCGTCCATCGATCAAATTACAGATTTTGAATGCCACCCTCTGATCAGTTGCAGTGTTATGCCAATCTGAATACACCCATACACGCCTTGTTAGAAACACGTTTACCGATATACTTGAACTTATTGAAACAAAATGATTCTGAACTGTGTCATTTCCCAAGAAAACCGTAACCTTTTCCGAAGTACAGACGTTTTCTGACGCCTCTACAGCACACGACTTTTGAAAACATCGTGACAAAAGGAGAAATCGGTCATGAGTAATTTCTCCTTTTGCCACAATGATTTGAACTATGTTCAATACAAATATTCTAATATATAGAGATGTTTCGTACTTTTGCCTAGATGTTTCCAGAGTCGTCTGCTGCAGGTTTGTTGTACACATGTATGTGTAAAGTGTTAATTGTATGACATTTTCTGTTACAGGTGGGTACCGATAGTGATCGGACTGATCATTCTGGCTATTATCATCGGAATCTGTATTTGTGTGTTTAAATGTTGCTGCTTTATTTGTTAATAGAAATTCGAAGTTCAAATGTTATCGTTTTGTACACTTGTCTATTTCGACAATCCACGCCCATACCTAGCTGGCTGCCCAAAAACCATAACAGATTTATCTGTACTCAGAATTAGCGCTCAAGAAGCTGATTGGTCAGACGCCAATTCATTTTCGAAATTGACTAATCCAGGGGCGTAGCTTTGCAATAATCAATTTTAGGCCGTCTCGTGAGAAAATCAATATTGTGGACTCTGCGTAAAGTATCGACCCGAATCAGCCTAAACATGCCTACCCGGATAGACACTGTTCGCCTCCTGTGGATTTTCTGTTTCAGGAATAATTACTCTATACATCTATCCTACTAAGACGGAATGTGTCGGCCGGATCAGTCTGCGCGGACAGCGCAGGCTGATCTGGTCGATACATTACGCAGATGTATATCGCCGCAGCTGCATTTTGAGAGAAAATGTGTAGGCACGTGCCTACAGGGAGCTACGCCCCTGCTATTATATTTCTTATTTGGAGCATTGAGTCCATTTCTGAGCACAGAGAACGTTTTCAGAGTTCTATAGTTTCGAGTCCTGGTATAAACTGTAGGTAAGGACGCGTGTTACCAATCGAGTAGAGTAGTCCCGAGTGTGGATTCGTGCTCACCCAGCGTTCCTTCCAATGAGTCATACACTGCATGAGGAATAACGTAAATTCACTTTCCACAAATATGTTAACTGTATTAGGGAAAGCAGCTTTTTGTCTTGGAAGAATTTTGTGTGGTCTTGAATACCCTTTTATTCCGATACGAGACCAAGTTAAATATAGTATATCTCGTAACATGGTGAAGAAACCCAAAGGGTTAAAGGTCCGATTGTACTAAATGATGTAGCTTACCAACAATGAGTGATGATAACCGTCACTGAATGAGTCTGACCATGACACACGGTGCGACCTGCTATTTCGAAACGATGTAGAAGCAGTTCAGCTTGCGCAACTTCGCAGACGGATAAAGATCAACACTTTGCGAAAGTCACTCAATTATGACTTGAATATGTATCAATGTATACATTGAACATTCTGTTGAGACAGAGCTGATGGTCAGGCTGGTCTTAACTATTCACACATGTCAGCGTGCATCTTTTCAAATGATCAGGCTCATATGAAATGAGCGGGCATCAAGTGAAAGGGCATCGTGTAGCAACACCACCATGTAAAGATTGACGAGCTATTATTGGAGCTTTACACTTCTAGCTATCAATAGTGTCCACCGTTTTATTTTGTTTTCAGTATTTCATTTTTTCGCGGCGGCATTTCATTTAAACCATTGTCTGCTGCGTTCGATTGTTTAAGCCTGTGTCGCCAGTATAGAAGCAGGCCATCCAGCGCATCCGCGTCGTCTGACCACGCCCTCTACTGGTGATTACTGAACTCGACATTTCTTTCTCGATATTCTGAGAAAAAGCAACTGCTTGCCAAGTCCACTTTAACCCTATCCCACGTACAGACGCTTGCTGACGCATTTGCAGCATACGGCATTTGAAAACATTGTGCCAAAGGAGAAATTGCTCAAAACCTTCTACGTTTGCCACTATGTTTTCAACTCCATTCAAAAAATAAACTTTTATTTACAGATAATTTTAATGTTTTTACCTATTTGCTTTCGAAGTCGTCTTCTGCAGATTTGGTGTATTTTGGAAAGGTTTAAAATGGAAAGGGTTTATAACTATGATCTTTGGGTGACAAACCAGTACTGGGCTAGGACATTCAAAACATTGACTCTCAAAGTTACCATTTAAAGAAGAAAACAAAACAAACCCTTAAAAGTTTATTCAAAATAAGCTTCCTATACCAAATAATATTGCACTTCACTCTTAACTTCACACATAACATGAAAATCGTTAAGGTTACGGAGAATATCTGCTTCCCCTCAACCTAGGAGTAAACCTATACCACAAAACAGAATACGACCAATATATTTATCTGGAAGGAGAATTCCTTCAAAAGTTCACAAAAAAATATAATGAGCACAAGATAATATAACTATCTCTCAACTGAACCCCATTGTAATGCAACTTTCTCCACAAGGGCCACGTCACACGAAAATCAACATTCCAAATAGCCAGGTAACATATCAGCCTTTGCTTCTGTGTAGACAAATGAAGATCGACCCTGTTCATAATCTTAAAGAACTAGCATCCTTGCGGCCTACAGATAGCGGTAACAAAACAGTCCATACAAGAATACCATTTGATCGTATTTGTCATGATATTAAAAACTCACAAAGTCTTAGGAAGTACACCATTAACCTCAAACTCAATCATAGAACTAAGGACTTCTTGACATTTGTGTTAACAGTGAATGTTCAAGCGCCACTGATGGAACACATCTCAAAAGCCGATATTAAATCATACTAAAATAATTTTTCTTTTCTGAGCATGACCACTTATAATCAATAACAATGTCAATCATTAAATTAACAAAATAATGCTTTCGACTTCACATAATGAAGGGGAAAATGTCATGAAAAGTCATAGAGTGGAATACAACCAACTATAAGTATGCATGTACCTGTATATAGTCATTGGTGTGCCAGTCTCAAAGAGTCCAGCTGAATACAAAATCGGTAATATTCTTACATTTACATGCCTTTTTTTTTATACAATTTTTTAAGCCTTTGAACTGATGACTTTAAAAAACATTTTGGCTAACTAAGAACTTGGTCCTTTATAATTACCAATTACCCCATTTGAAAAAATGTTTTCAAAAGCTGTCTGATGCATATGTGGCAAAATGTGTCTGCATAAAGGAAAGAGTTAAATGTGCATAGCTTCTTCTATACAATTTTTCGTTGTGTTTATTTACAAGGTGTTTTTTGCATAATGTTTTAGCATTAATTTGCCAATGGCACAAGAGAATGATACACTGAATATAAATCACAAAGACGTCAAATACTAGCCGAGTCCATATGAATAATCTGAAATGATAAAGGTAATATGTCTATTTATTCACTAAAATACCACTTTTGAAATCTAAGGAGGCCTATGTAAAGAAAAATCTAGTTAACATTTTGGGTGAGCAATGAACTGACTTCACCGGGTCTATATTTTTCTTAACTCTCCCATATACAACAAATATGCTACAGATGACTTTGGAAACAAAATGTGCCTGCTGCATGGAAAGGGTTAAAAGAAGTCTTTATTTTAGACACAGAGCAAAGTGGAAAATAATATTGCTAATAATCAGCATTTCATTCAGTTTCCCATAATATTTATTATTTCATCCTATTAATTTAAAGTGGACGATTTGAAAAAAATTGCATATTATGTTTATTAATGTAAATGTTTACTGTAAGAAAAGCACTCTAGTGCAAATGGAAAGAATTTGAGCTTGAAAAACAGATTATTACAAAACAAAAACGAGAGGCCCAAGAGGGCCAGTATCGCTCCACGGCTATAATGCAAAAATCAAATCTCCAAACAGCCCTGCCCCCGGGTGGCCATGTTTTTTACCAACCACCATGGCTTAAAGGAATCTTGTAGAGTGTCACCCAAGGAATGTTTCTGCAAAATTATTTGAAAATCGGCCGGACACTTTCAGAGGAGAGGATATTTTAAGCTTTCACTATAGCCATATAAGGCCATATTTGTCAACCAATCAACATGGCTTGAAGGAATCTGATAGAGGATCAGCCTAGGAACATTTCTACAAAATTATTTGAATATCAGCCAGACACTTTCGGAGGAGAAGATTTTTTAAGTTTTCTCTTTAGCCATATAAGGCAAAATAGCTCCGCCCTCTGGCGGCCATGTTTTTTTACCAATCAACATGGCTTGAAGGAATCTGATAGAGGGTCACCCACTAAACATTTCTACAAAATTATTTGAAAATCTGCTCAACACTTTCGGAGAAGAAGATTTTTTAAGTTTTCACTATGGTCATATAAGGCAAAATAGCCCCGCCCCTTGGCGGCCATGTTTTTCAACCAATCAAAAAAAAATGAAAGAATTTAAGAGAGGACATTGAGAGGATGCTTCCTATGAAGTTTGAACCAAATTGGCTAAGTGGTTAGGGAGAAGAAGTTGTTTAAAGGAAAAGGTTAACGCATGCACGCATGACGGACAATTCGCCATGACATAAGCTCGACTGGCTTTCAGCCAGTGAAGCTAAGGATACTTATCTCTATTCCACATGCATACCCATTATAAGGCATCTGCAGCAGTGGACTATTGAAACATTGTGGCAAGAGGAGAAATTGCTTATACATGTAATGAGCAATCTTTCCTTTTGACACAATGTTTTTTATTGAGTTCTTGTATGCGGGAAAGGGTTATACCATACCTTTATACACAATGGCGAGCATCAAATTTTCCAGTAACTAGATTGATATGTGGGAAGCGAATTGCCAGGATCTAGATTTGTGAAATTCAGCTGTTCAAAATATTCTAGTCTGTGGCTGTAATAACATAGAAAATGCAGAATGTGTTCATTTATCCTTTACCCACATACAGATGCTTTCTGACATCTCTGCAGCAGACTACTTTTAAAAACATTGTGACAACAGGAGGAATTGCTCAATGAGCAATATTTCCATCTGCAGATTAATTGTATGTGGGAGAGGGATTTATTAGCACAAGAACGTTTAACCCTTTCCCTCATATCAACGCTTTCAGACGCCTCTGCAGCAGACGGCTTTTTGAAAACATAGTGACAAAAGAAGAAATTGCACAAAACGTTGTTTTCCACTTTTAGTCATAGGTTATCCATTCAATTATGGATATTTTCTATGTTTTGACAAAATACGTTCAAAGTCGTCTGCTGCAGAATTGTCATATGAGGGAAAGGGTTAAATTGAATAGCTGGATAAGTCACCTGCTTATAGATGAGCAAGTGAAAGTGTGACGGACAGATGGACAGAGACAGACATACAACAGAGAAGTGATCCCTATGTGTCACCTTGCCAAGAAAGGCCACTCAATTAATGTCGTATTTAATAAATTATGATAAAACAAATGAGTCTGGATGATTTATACTAGTGCCAAATGCTTTAAGGTTGGTTTTCATCCAGTCACCTTTTGAACAATTTACAAAGGCTACCAAATGACGTACTTACATAAAAACGAGTAGTAAAAGACACTATTCTAAACTCGTTCCCAAACATGACAAGCCTGCAGCTGATGCATTTAAAACAAATATAAAGAGAAACTATATAAAATAGAATAAAGTAGAAAGTAAATGTAAGTATACAAATTTGAATAGAGTGGAAATTCGTTTATACAAAAGGATGAAATTGCGCTATCAAATGTTATCTATCGCAGATGTTTCAAAAGGGTAAACCCTTTTCCACCTGTATACACATTTTGACACATCTTCAGCAGACAACTCTTGAAAACATTGTAGCAAAAGGAGAAATGGCTCAAAACAAGCAACTTTTCCTTTTGCCACAATGTTTTCAATTTGTTTCAGTAAATATACCCTCATTTATAGGGATTTTCAAATCTTTGTCAACATATTTTCAAAGTTGTCTGCTGCAGATTTGTTGTATTTCGGAAAGGGTTACGAGGCTATATAGATACTCATATTTGTCTTAGATTGCTCTCTTCACAGCATCTGTTATTCTAGCTAGCCATCTGTATAATCAACTTACAAATCAGGTTGGTCCCCAGGAACCTTCATATAAGCTTCATACTGTCTGTCAGGCCCTGAACCATGAATTGCATAGGCATTGAATTTGGTAACACTGGGTGGGAAATATTCAAATGGTATGTGTGCTGTACCCGTCCAATGTCCATTGGACCTCTCACATGTAAACTGTATTGGTAACTGTTCCTGTGCCATAACAAAAAAACCAGATTAAAGCTTGTTCCATTGTAATTTTATATACGTAGCCAACTAGACCCTACCTACAGATATACACATCTTTTGGCAACTCACTTTATATAGAAAACTAGTTATATTGTGTTGGAAATATTTAAATGGTATATGTGCTGTAACAAGCAAATTCATGAAATTTTTATCCTCCGCTTGCAGGAAATATTGTAGGAAAATGTTGAGGTTAGGTTTAAACATGTCAGTAGACTTTTTATTGAACATGTATTAACGGTTCACATTTGTGGACCAAAAAAAGTCCGCCAAAAGTGACGATCGAACTTGGTCTAGCCCTTAAGGCATTTAACGTTGTTACCAAGTTTGACAAAAAACGGTTCACACTTGTGGCAGTTATTGCACGGAAACAGCAACAAACGAAAATTAAGGGGCCATAACTCCACCGAATGAAGTCTTCCGAAAGTGACGATCGAACTTGGCCTAGCCCTTAAGGCATTTAACCTTGTTACCAAGTTTGAAAAAAAACGGTTCACATTTGTGGCAGTTATTGCACGGAAACGAAGTGTGACAGACAGACAGACAGACAGACAGACAGACAGACAGACAGACAGACAGACAGACGGACAGACGGACAAACCGAAATTAATAACCCCCCTTTTTTTCTTCGAAAAAGCGGGGGATAAAAGAACATCCCTTGGACATCAAAATATGGAAACAAATCCTAGCTACCCATAGTTAACCCTTTCCCTCATACGACAATTTTGCAGCAGACGACTTTGAACATATTTTGTCAAAAAATAGAAAATCTCTATAATTGAATTGATAACCTATGATTTAAAGTAGAAAACATTGTGGCAAAAGAAGAAATTGCTCATTTTGAGCAATTTCTTCTTCTGTCACTATGTTTTCAAAAAGTCGTCTGCTGCAGAGGCGTCAGAAAGCGTCTATATGAGGGAAAGGGTTAATTGTTGCAGTGATCACTCATCCGAAAAATGTGTTTAGCTGTGGGAAGGTTTTAGTTCCCCACATATCGAGGGCTTGGCGTGAAACGGTTGTAACTAAAAAAATTTTTTTTTTACCAAGGTTAATCACCTCGCCATAAAGTCTTAAAAGCGTTAAATCATTGTTCTGTAAACAATTGGAATTTAGGTGCCATTGCTCGTTCTGACCAATGGCACCTTAATTTGCATTGTTTAAAAGGGGTCAAAATTGCCCCTAAACCAGGGTTTTCAAAATAGGTTTTTAGTTACAAACGTTTCACGCCAAGCCCTCGAATTAAAAAACTAGACCTGATCCTGAGGCTGATGCCCTAACACGTCAAATTGATTGACAGTATAATAAGGTTCTAGGGTACACTTGAATGGATATGATTCAAAAGTATGTCTTTAAGCCAGCTTCAAAAAAGAATTGAAAATCTAAAGAATGCATAGGGAACACAACGACTTCAGATGTAGAAGTAGTGTAAAAACACAAAGATACCAGTGTCACTTGAGAATATTGAAGAAAGTGCTTACCTTTATAATGTTTCGTGTACCATCAAGCATCAAAACTATATGTTGACCATGCCTACAAAAAATTATACGAATGAGCTATGTCAATCTGGGATCTTATAGCACTTGCAAACAGTGAAGATTTAGATAAGCCAGTGCATCTCCACAATCTGATCAGAGCACTCCCTCTCTGCCAACATTAAGAAAAGACATAAATGCTTTTGGCTAAGTTTAAGATCCATATCTCTATACTCTACAAGGAGGTGCAAAGAGACCCCTTTTCATTTGGCCCCGCTCAAAATATATGTTACAACAAATGTATACGGTATCATTAACCCTTTCCCTCATATAGACGCTTTATGACACCTCTGCAGCAGACAGCTTTTTGAAAACATAATGACAAATTAAAAAATTGCACAAAACGTGCAATTTCTCCTTTTGCCACAATGTTTTTAGTCATAGGTTATCTATTCAATTATGGAGATTTTCTATTTTTTGACAAAATACGTTCAAAGTCGTCTGCTGCAGAATTGCCGTATGAGGGAAAGGGTTAAATGATAATACCATGGTTTATAGTAACCTGGCCAATATAAATAAACTATGATTTTAATTTACATGTATATCCCATAATTCAGTACCAAGAGAGAAGCTCAAAGTTAATTCACATATTTGCAAGATTAGGTCATAGCAGTCTGCCGAGCCCCAGTAGCTCAGTCTGTAGCAACGGGGATTGTCGAACCAGGGGTTGTGAGTTCGAATCCCAGCTTTCCGATGTTTGACAAAGGTCACTGACATGTGTCGTTAATCGTTCACCAATGGACTAATAGTTTATGTGGAAAAGCAGCCAGGTTGCTTGGAAAGTATGTTGAGAGGAGAACTGGTTTGAGGAAGCCAGGAAAAGCATGAGTAGGTGAACTGTCCAACACGATATGACTGAAAAATTGTTGAAAAGGGCATTAACCCTTTCCCTCATATAGACGCTTTCTGATGCCTCTGCAGCAGACGGCTTTTTGAAAACATAGTGACAAAAGAAGAAATTGCACAAAACGTGCAATTTCTCCTTTTGCCACAATGTTTTCCACTTTTTGTCATAGGTTATCCATTCAATTATGGAGATTTTCTATTTTTTGACAAAATACGTTCAAAGTCGCCTGCTGCAGAATTGCGGTATAAGGGAAAGGGATAAAACCTAATAAATAAATCAATCAAAGCAGTCTGATCTGGCAGATCAAGATCCATATAGGTGGTCATTCAGTTAATCCAGCCTATAAGAGCCAGGTGGGCTTTTACAACAACTGATATTTTTGACAAATAATATCCTTATCACAATTTGTTTGAACGGTGTTCCTACAGTATTTTGGTTAACCCTTTCCCACATACAACAATTCTGCAGCAGAAGACTTTGAACATATTTTGTCAAAAAATGAAAATATCTTGAATGGATAACCTATGACTTAAAGTGGAAAACATTGTGGCAAAAGGAGAAATTGCTTGTTTTGTCACTATGTTTTCAAAAAGCCGTCTACTGCAGAAGAGTCAGAAAGCGTCTTTATGTGGGGAAGGGTTAAATCACAGAATATCCTGGATAAATGATGAATATTTCAAAAAACATGCATCACTCATGCTCTCCCTGCAGCCCGTATTGTTGCCAAGAGGCAAACCATTGCTTCCATTTTTAAAATCTTTGGTTCAACCTAAATCTGTTTGTCAGTTACACAAAGGTATTTTTTTGTACAAAGGTATTTTTTTTATACAACAAAGTTTTTGTCATAAAAAGAGTCAAATACTTTACTTACGGACATAACTCTACCTCCAAATACTTATTTGAGTCAGTTAGAAAGAAGGCTTCAACAACTGTAAAAGATCAATGGAAGTATTCATAATAAGTCCATAGTTAACCCTTTCCCTCATACGACAATTTTGCAGCAGACGACTTTGAACATATTTTGTGAAAAAATAGAATATCTCTATAATTGAATATAATTTGTGTCAAAAGGAGAAATTGCTCGTTTTGAGCAATTTCTTCTTTTGTCACTATGTTTTCAAATAGCCGTCTGCTGCAGAGGCGTCAGAAAGCATCTATATGAGGGAAAGGGTTAACCTTTTTCTACCTGCAGACACAATTGCTCCCTCTGCTGTAATGTTTTCAACTCTATTCAATACGCGTATTTTCATTACCAGAGGTTTTACATATTTTTACAAGACATTTGCAAGGTTAAGTAAAGATAAAAAATGTCCAAGATGCTCGCCACTCAAACAACTTGAATTCTGCTCTGATTAGGATCATTCCTGTAAGCCAACTTATCACACAAGAATAGTACTCCCAAATTATGTCAATTCCTCCAAATGTAGTTTACATGTATATATAATGTGGTTCATATATTATAAGCATAACATATAAACATCTTGTATAAATGTAAGTATAGGTAATAGAGATGAAAGCATGGTGGCAAGGGAGAAATTACTCATCATGAGCAATTTCTTCTTTTGCAATAATGAATTCTGAAGTCTTCTGCTGCAGATGCATCAACATGCGTCTGCAGGTGGAAGAGTTAACCCTTTCCCCCATACGACAATTCTGCAGCAGAAGACCCCATGTTGCACCATCCCTGCAGCTCATGAAACACCCATCAAGACCACATGTTCTCATTTTCATAACATTATCATATAGTTACTTTTATTTCATCTGCTTGCACCGTTTGACCATTTTAACTATAATTTCGGCCCTTAACCCTTTCCCTGATATGACAATTCTGCAGCAGACGACTTTGAACGTATTTTGTCAAAACATAGAAAATCTCCATAATTGAATGGATAATATATGACAAAAAGTGGAAAACATTGTGGCAAAAGGAGAAATTGCACGTTCTGTGCAATTTCTTCTTTTGTCACTATGTTTTCAAAAAGCCGTCTGCTGCAGAGGCGTCAGAAAGCTTCTATATGAGGGAAAGGGTTAAATACATACCTTCATAATCCCAAAGTTGTGGGAAGGGTTCTCCCGGTTTACCATTAGGGGCTGGAGGGTTGTTAAAGAAAGGGGCCTTTACATGTATTTCCACATGACCCTTCCCTTGTGATAGCCTCACTTCTACAGGCTCATGATGGAGATTTCCACCATTCCATGTCTTCTGTATTATATATGTCAAACTGAAATGTAAACGATCTGGTTTTTGCAACAAAAAGCAGCTTCTCTTTTGCCACAATGATTTCAAAAGTCTCAGATGAATCAAAAGACGTCTGCAAGTGGGAAAGGGTAAATATCATTAATAACTTGATACAAAGTTGAAAATTGAGCACTTACAAAAGAGGAAAAAGGTATGACTCTGTGACAGTTTTTCACCTTTTTCCATGTTGTTCAATAGCAACCTACTACCAAGACATTAACCTTGCCCCACAGTTAACCCTTTTCCTCGTACGAAAATTCTGCAGCAGACAACTTTGAACTTATTTTGTCAAAAAATAGAAAATCTCTATAATTGAATGGATAACCTATGACTAAATGTTGAAAACATTGTGGCAAAAGGAGAAATTGCTCGTTATGAGCAATTTCTTCTTTGGTCACTATGTTTTCAAAAAGCTGTCTGCTGCAGAGGCGTCAGAAAGCGTTTATATGTCAGAGGGAAAGGGTTAACAGATCAATAAAGACAAAGGTGGTCTTCTTTGAAAATAAACTAACCTTTCACTAGACATCATTTCCAATTCTACACAGAACGTAATTCTGATGATGCAGGATATCAAAGTTATAGATATAAAGCAATTGGATTAAGTTTTAGTCCACAGCTCATACATGACAATAAGATAACAAACAAGATGACCTCAAAACAATATCAGTAAACCCTTAACACCTTTATTGATATGAAATGTTCAGACCATTCAAATTTGAAAGTTGGCTAGAAAAACAAATCAATTCTTTATTTGATATCCTTTGATAATAGGGGCAATAACTTTGGTGTTCTTGAGGTAATCATAGTGAAACCTGCAGAGTAACATTCCCTGATGGTGGTTCCTATAGTCCATAAAAAACCGTTTGTTTGCATAGAAATGAGTTTACCGGGGTATACCATCACCAGAATGTATTGAATATATGACATTGAGTTTAAATGCATTGTGAATGTGTATAGGATGGACTGGAAATGATTGATTTGATCACTTTTAGTATTTTGACCTTGTTTGGAAGTGAAAGTAGAGAATGCTAAACACCGGTTTTGTCCGGGCCCGATTTTGTCCAAAATGACGGTTATCATTTTTGCCTGGTGAGTTCTTTCTTGCATAATGCATGACCCCACATTTTCTTTGGATTGTTTTAAAGGTAGGAGGTAACTCTTTTCAATGATATATGGTGTTCTACATGAGAAACGCTTAGAAAGTGTGACAATTGAGGACTGAAACTGGTCGATTTACATGGAAACAAAGAAGGATTTTTGTTGGCGTATTGTAACCTTTATGCAAAGTTTAATCAAACCCTTAACCCTTTACCATATGCAACAAATCTGCAGCAGACAACTTGGTACAGATCTAGCATTAACTATGGAAATTCTCCATATATAAAGTGAAAAAATAATTATTAAAGAATTGTGGCAAAAGGAGAAATTGCTCAATGCTAATTTCCACCTTTTGCCATGATGTTCTCAAAAGTAGTCTGCTGCAGAGGGAAAAAATTATAACCATACCATTACCATTGGAGAAACAAGGATGGCAAAATAAAAACATGATTATATATAGCAGAGCTCTAGATAAGGAGAATTTTTCATGTTCTAAAATCCTTATTTAACATTCAAACTCTATGTTAGGTAAGTCAAAAGAACTGTCTCTTTTGAGTACCCATAACATAGGATTTTGTTGAGTCATTAGAGAAATATTGTGGGGGAAATACCTGTTCACTCCCTCTTATCTAGTCCTCTGATATATAGAGATGAAGTCTTCAGATAACTTTAAATGTTTACCACATAAAAAAAAACGCCTTTGAACACATCTAGGCAAAAATATGAAATATCTCTGTATATGAAAGCAGGGGTGGAAAAATATAATTTTGACTTGTCCGTTTTTTCAAAATGCTACTTTGCACTTGTCCGTATGATATTTACATAGTAATTCCCTACAAAAATTTCACTTGTCCGTACAGGCTCTTGGGCAAACTGGGCATACGGACAAGTAGTCATACATATCCCTACTATACCATGATATAGTATACGTTGACAACAACGCTTGCCGGAATGACAGATCCTGGTAAACAAGAACAAGTACCTGTTGTTAACTTTATTCCTCAATATTCTGTACAAAATGGCTATACTTGTAACAGCTACAACAGCAAGCAGCACCCCTTTATGATATGTCCTCATTGTCAAACCAATCTCATCCGTCAATTTAAAGTTGGCCTGATATTGTCTACCTCCAGGAAGTGGAAATTGGCACGTTAGGCGCTAGTTGTTTTCTGTCAAAAATATTTCCGAACAGATAATGACAGACGGATACAATTATATAAATGTTGACTGTGACAACTCAATCGGGCAACCGCTCCGATTTCGGTATTGTGAAACTAGTTTAGATTGATATTTATTATTTGTTTTTATTTACCCTCGCCGTGCAGAATTAACTACACGGCGAGGGTAAATAAAAACAAATAATAAATATCAATCTAAACTAGTTTCACAATACCGAAATCGGTTGATATTCTGTTGAAAGTTATATTATACCTGTTATATGCAAATGGCGAGTTTCTTTCAAAGGGAAGTAACTCATTTGAAACGATTTTTGTATCGCAGTAATTTTGACCTTTTATATAGAAAGCCAAACCTACGTAAACTCAAATGTTAAAATAGTTCTCCAATTCAATTGCAGAGCTCCAATTAAATCAATGTATCATCAATTCAATTAGAGCTATCTCCATATCATTTGGAGAGCTTCTCAAATCAATTGAATTGATCATGTGCTCTTTGAAGAGTTCTCTTTAAATATCTGAATTGGAGACTTCTTCAATTATTTAAAGAACTCTAAATTAAATGAAGAGAGCTATACTTGAACTAATGATATCATCAATCAAATTAGAGCTCTGTTCGAATAATTTGGACGGACTCCAATTCAAATGAAGATACCTCTAAATTAAACCTATTGTAGAACTCAACAAGTGAATTTTAAAAGACTTCATTTATATAATTAAAGATATCTCCAATCAATTACGGACATGTATGAATTTGTTATAATTGGAGATATCTCCAACTCATTTGTTGTCATCATAAATTGAATTGAAGAGCTCACTAATTGAATTGGTGGGATCAACAAATGAATGATTGCTAGCAATACTTATATAGTGATAGCAACCCACAATTAGACAGCTCTTCAATTTATATGAAGAGTTTTCTGATAATTAGAAAAACTCTTCAAATAGTTGAGTTTGTGTAGTTTTACAATTTTATAAGAATACAGACAACAACTGAAAAATAAACATTTTGGGTGAAATGAGAAATTGACCATGATGGGCTATAGTTATCTGCTTCCATGGACATCATATTAACTTTGTAAGGATAATGACCCTGTATGTTCATACAAAGTTTTCTAATTTGTATCGCAACTACTTTAACTTTTCTAGAATTGATTGATTGGGGTTTAACGCCGTTTTTAACATTTTCTCAGTCATATGACGGCAGCCAGTTCACCTACACATGTGTTTCCTGGTGTTCTCACACTTGTACTGTACGCAACAATCTTCCAAAGCAACTGGCTGCTTTTTAGACTTAGCCCATTGGTGGAAGATGACGCATTGACTTTTGTCAAACGTCAGAAAGAATGTTGACCGAGCTGGGATTCGAACTCACAACCCCTGGATAGACGGCCCGCGTCGGGGCTCGGCTCACTTTTCTAGAAAATAGCTTACTTTTTATTCCACATGTGTTTTCAAAACATACAACTCAACATATATAATTTCCGGTATTTAGAACGATTTAAAGTTCATCGGATACATGTACGCCGTGAGCACGTTTTAATAAGTGTTCACCACAGATTGCCCTCCATCGAAGGTGTTTATTCGTGAGCATGGAAGATATAACGGTATGTGAACCGTTAAATAGTGACCATGATACAGAGGTCAAGGTCATAGATTCGCATGAGCATACAGGGCCTGGTGATGATTCAGATTCGCAGCCCTTAACTCCAAACCGCTTTATTGAAACACCCAACATACAGGAATCAACCGAATACCTGGTAGAATATCAACGATTACTAACTTTAGTAAAAGACTTACCACAAGAGATGTTTGTCAATCGTATTTTATTAGACTATGATAATTGTGAAATAAAACTTGAACAAACAAGGTGTATGCTATATGATACCCTACGGGAGTCGGACGATTTCCCCTTTGACGCTGACTGCGATCTAAAACGACGACTAAGGACCAGACAATGCGACTCCTTGGCGACCAAACTTGCATATGACATACATACGCTCCTAGTTGTTGCTGAGGGTGCAGATTTCGCTTGCATGAAAGACTTACTAAGTACTTCCAAACGGTCTTCTAGACTTGGCTCCTCGGCAAAGACTCCAGTGAAAGTAACCAGTCAGTCTAATGACTGTTGTGGATGCCGGGCAGATATCAAACAACTTAGAGACACACTCACAACTGTACAAGCGGACTTACTTCTAATGAAACAGAGACAATCAGCAACAGAAAACATGAACAATATAGACTATAAGTCAATGAAAACTCAAATCAGTGATATTGATACTAAACAAACACTATTTCATTCTGAATTGAAATTGTGTATTGAAAGTGTTGAAAATGTGAAAATATGTGTAAACAAGATAGGCACCAATATAAATGAAAAACTTGTTTCACACAAGGAAGATGCTTTAAAACATCTGAATGATATAACCATGTTGAAGGAAAACATGTTAACTTTAAACAATGCTGTAAAGTGTTTACAAAATGTCATTATTGTAAATGGCGCGACAAGCGGCATTTTTCCCCCTGACTGCGAAGCGATCAGCGATGGTTCATCGAAACACATTTACCCCTACCCCAAAGCTTGTCACAGAATTGACTTGGCCTACGAATCTGTAAACGCACCTACAGATACAATCACTAACGACGGACTTTACCGTAGTCCCAAGTCACCTTCCCCTAGTGGATCAAAACCCGAGTGTATTCTTCATATTCAAACTGAATATAAACCTACTGAGATCGGTCCATATAAGAGAAGTGTTGCTATCCCCCAACCCCTTTCCCCGAATGGACCCGAAATATTTCAAATTGGCATACACCCAATAAGATCATACCCCATGACAAAATGGTCCCTTATCGACAGTCAATTCCGCATAATGGATCTGAGTCGATTGCCCATACCAAAGCTGAGCATTACGCCACTGAGACAACTTCCGATGATGAATTTGTTCTTAACCCACAAAGCTCAAATGGGTCTGACCATGAGTACATTCCGGTTATCCAAACCGACAGCTTAACTAAATTTGTCCCCTATCCAGAGATCGTCACATCGCTTGAAAATAACACCTCCCTGGAACAACTTCCCTCCACTCGTCGTGACCCTGATACTTACATTTCCAATAAACTATCGCAGATTACTACCGGTGATGGGGTTATAGATCAGTCCTCCTCCCTATCAAATCAATACAATCATACCTCTGCACTTTACTCAGCAGTTCTTGCAAATGGCACCAAAATAGATATCAAAAGTCATGAAACAGACACACATGTTAACAATATGTCTATTCCAACGATGATCACCGATCGAAATATAGTCCCGAAAAGGGCATCATTAACATCTAAAAACAATAGAACGTTAACTTTTGAAAGTATCCACAAAGAATTAGCTCAGGGTTATGAGGATGACGGCGAATTTGAACAATTCGTCAATAAGCGCACAAAAAGCTACTATATCGGTGGTTTTAAACCAAACGTTACGGAAATCATAGTATCGAAATACATTGAACGTCGAGGCCCGAAAGTAACGAATGTGTTAATTTCGAGAAACCGTCGTTACGGAAATGTTATTGTACGCGTGATCGTTGAAGATAATGAATACGCAGATAACATAACGGACGATCCCAGCTTTTGGCCGCGGGGAATAAACTGTCGTCCATGGATCCCATATAATGTAAACAAATTACGTCGGCCTGGTCATAGACAAGATCGCCACAATTCCGCGCGAGATAACCAATACGCCAGGCAACAATGCTATAATCAGTATGAAAATGAAAATGAATATGACTTCGAACATGAAAATAGGTACACCGTCCTTAATACGAGTGCAGGCGTAGATTAAATGGCTTTGAAAATTGCAAGCTGGAATGCAACAGGCATCATGTCCAGTTCGAGCTACCTATGCGACTTTCTAGATAACAACGATATCGACATAATTGTCATTTCAGAACATTGGCTCTATGAACACCAACGCAACTTCCTTAATTTAATAAATAGCAAGTATTCAAGTTGCTCAATTTCTGATCCAGACCTTTTATTACCAAGCCATAGACGCGTGGGAAAAGGAGGTCTAGCATTCTTATGGAAGACCGCGTGGAACGGTTTAATCTCACCGTTACATATTAAAAGTCAGCACATACTTGGGATTGAGATAACGGCTTTATCAGGCCAAACTATCTATCTACTGCAAGTGTACTTACCTTGCAAAAATCATTCTAGTCAAACTTTTAAAGATAGCTTGTGTGATTTAGAATTGGCTATATGTCAGTATTTGCAGAAAGGAACAATACTCATAATGGGGGATTTTAACACCGAACTTCCCGCGCGTTCCGATTTTTCCTTTAAACCTGACAATAGGGCCACGCTCTTAATTGAATTACTACTCAGGCATAACTTAGTGGCCCTAGATAATTTGCAAATATGCTCCGGATCTGAATATAGTAATAATTCTTATAATTCCTCAAGAGAAACATTGATAGATCATATGGTGATCGCAGAACATGATCTTCCCTCAGTATTTAAATGCAGTATTGTGGAGGACAATGCTATTGACTTCTCTACACACCGCCATTTACTGTGTGAGATAATTAGTCAGACACACACTAGTCATAACCATCCAATAAAAGTTTCCAATTCGTACGCAATAAACTGGAGAACTCTGAAACAACGTTCCATTTTGAATTATAAACAATATTTAGGAAATGATGATCAATTATTAAAATCAATACTAAAAGGGGAATCTATTTCATCCCACTCCGAAATTGATGACCTGTATCACAATATCATACAATCTGAACATAGGGAAACAGAGAAACACATCCCAAAACCAAAATATAAACCTTTTATTAAACCATATTGGAACTCCACCTTAACAAAATTACACAAAGATATGAACATGAAACGTAAAATGTGGTTAAGTGAAAATAGGCCACGAGGTCGCGACTCTCCATCGTGCAATAATTACAAAATTGCTAAAAATACCTTTAGACAATTTCATAGAAAAACAGTTCAAATTTACATCAACTCTCTAGAAAAAGAATTAGATACAGCAGCAGAAGTTGATAATAATCAATTTTGGAAGATTATTAATAAACGCAAAAAAAAGAAAATATGTACATTAACATCACAGATGAATTTCAATGGCCGTATATACAGAGATCCTGAAGAGATTAATGTTGGTTGGAAAAACTACTTTTCTGATCTGTATATTACGGTGTACCGTTAGGGCCATCGTGCTATCGCGCATACGCGATGCCACGATAGCACGATGACACGATGGTGATGACACGATGACACGATGACACGATGGTGATGGTACGATGACACGATGGTGATGGCACGATGGCACGATGACGATGACACGATGTAATATCGCGTCATCGTCATCGTGCCATCGTAGCATCGCTCCATCACCATCGTGTCATCGTGTCATCGCGTCATCGTCATCGTGCTATCGTGTCATCACCATCGTGTCATCGTACTATCACCATCGTGTCATCGTGTCATCGTGTCATCACCATCGTGTCATCGTGCTATCGTGGCATCGCTTGTGCTTGTTGACAGCGCGATAGCACGATGGCCCTAACGGAACACTAGTGTCCCGTTAGGGCCATCGTGCTATCGCGCATACGCGATGCCACGATAGCACGATGACTCGATGGTGATGGTACGATGACACGATGGTGATGGCACGATGGCACGATGACGATGACGCGATGTAATATCGCGTCATCGTCATCGTGCCATCGTAGCATCGCTCCATCACCATCGTGTCATCGTGTCATCGCGTCATCGTCATCGTGCTATCGTGTCATCACCATCGTGTCATCGTACCATCACCATCGTGTCATCGTGTCATCGTGTCATCACCATCGTGTCATCGTGCTATCGTGGCATCGCGTGTGCTTGTTAACAGCGCGATAGCACGATGGCCCTAACGGTACACCGTAGTATATCCCCTCTCAACGTGAAAGCTTTATTACTGAAAATAACACTCGCGCAGAAATGGAGCTTTCTTCCATATGTAATTCTCTAGATGGTCATATAATCGATGATATAAACATCGGCGAAAGGAAAGTCGAAACAAATTTGAAATCGTGTAAAAAAAATAAAGCATGTGATCCTGATAATGTATATTATGAACATCTATTGCACGGTGGATCCGACATTATAAAGGCATTAACATTACTGTATCAGAAAATGAAACAATTTGCATATACCCCACAAAAAATGAAACAAGGTATGATTACAGTTTTATATAAGGGTGGTAATAAAAACAAATCAGACCCAAATAGCTATAGAGCAATATCTTTATGTTCGACTATGTTAAAATTGTATGAAAAAATTATTCTAGACTTCATAGAAAAAGACCATTCAGTTTCGATACATCCCCTACAAGGAGGATTCCAGAAGAATATAAGCTGTTTGATGACGTCATTTTTATTCCGTGAGAGTATTTACTTTTGTAAGGAAAATAATTCCAAAGTTTACTCATGTTTTTTTGATGTCAGACAAGCTTTCGACAGAGTTTCTCACAATATCTTATTGACAAAATTATATAAAACAGGCATTAAGAAAAGTTTATTTAAAATAATCTTCAGTCTCTTCAAAGACGCTTACAGCTGTGTAAAAACACAAGGGTATACCTCCGATTGGTTCCCTATACTTCAGGGAAACAGACAGGGCCAAGTCCTCAGTCCTCGGTTGTATCTTGTATTCATTAATGATTTAATGGAGGAATTGTCCAATTCTAAGTATTGTCTAAAAATAAACGACTACAGCTTCGGTTGTCCTACGACAGCAGATGATATGGTATTAGTATCGTTGGTTAAAAGTGGACTTGAGCGACTCATGGATAAGTGTTACCAAAATTCTATTTTGGACCACTATTTTTATAACGCAAATAAAAGTAATGTTCTAGTTTTCAACGAATCGAAAAATGAATTCCAAACTCGTAAACAAACGTGGTACCTAGGCTCTAATAAAGTTGCGAAAATTGATAAATATACGCATCTAGGTATAGAATGTAATAAATCTCTGAGTCTCGATAGTGTTGTGTCGCAAGCTTGTGCTAAGATTAGAAAAACATACTTTAGTTTTGCAGATATTCATGTTTACACCGAACGACTACATCCTTTAACTTGTAAACGTTTATATGATTCGATAGTTCTACCTACGGCACTATACGGATGTGAATTATGGAATGACATGACAAAACAACACATTCATTTTCTCGAAAAAGCTCATAGTCAGTGCATCAAACATATGCAATCACTCCCGTATTCAACTAGAACAATTGTCGCTCTTAGCTCCATCGCAATGCGTCCATTAGAATACGAAATTGACAAAAGGAAACTCTTGTTCTTCGGTCAGCTTTGCTATGTTTCAGAAACTAAAATGTTGAAAATCATGTTCATTCAAAGGTTTGTAAAATTCTTAAACTCACCTCGAAACGCCCTCGGTTTCATGCCAGACATATATCGTATATTTGGGAAATACAAACTTACTAAATATCTGTTAGGTTTTGCGGAAAGCGCGACATTTCCTAAACTGCCATTATGGAAGAAAATCATAAATCGAGCAATAACTGACCATACAAATGAAGAATATAGGAACAGATTAATAGGAGACGAAACTCTAACTAAATACCTTTTATTCCACAGCGAGTACACGCCTAGTAATGCATGGCGATTTGCACAGTTATATCGAGATTATCTCCCTTACTGTAAAACATTAATTTTACTTATTGGACGCTTATTTTCTCGCAAATATTTGACTTCATGCCCCAAATGCCATATAATTATACATGATATAGTCACACACTTAGTATTATTTTGTATAAATAACAATCATCACCAAGATCGCCTCTGGTGCAGATTACATACTGCCTTAGGTAATACGTCGTATAACGCCTTATGTCAGTTAATGCCTGAACAACAGATTATAGAAATAATATCAGGTTACCCGTCCCTACAAATAACAACCGATATAAGGGTACTTTGCTTCAAGGTTACTCTAATACAACTACACAAGATGTCAAGCTTGTTAAGGTTTATAAATCCTGGTTAGTAGAACAAATAAGCTGTTATATGAATCACCATTTATTCTAAATGCGTTTTCTTTCAGCCATCACTTATTAACATGTACCCGTATGCTACGTTAACAGCGTATTACTGAACAGTTTGAGGAACCAAAAGTCCTTAAAATTAGCGAATATTTGTGAGTATGGAATATATAATCAACTGTGTTAGTGATTTATATTTTAAGCCTATTCCCCTGGTATCCAGCTATTTGTATCATCATGAGTGATTCTATCAAATTACCACATTGGTAAAGACTTGCTTTTGATATAAGTACTGTTTCATGGGTAACGAACAGTGTTGACAATGATAAGAATGCCCGAATGCACAGGCTGATCATTGTATTCATTACATGCAAATGTTATTTTTTACTTCTAAACGTGTCTCATACACCTGTCCATATATGTCTTCTCTGAGTTTCGTTTCGTCCGAGGAGATTTACGAATTGGACTATATTTATTTTGTTGACTGCATGTAAATTGTACTACTGTAAATAACATTTTTGTTTCCCCGTTTTCAAGGACTTTTCGTATGCTTGTGTATATGTTTGTGTGTATGTATGTGTGTATATGTTTGTGTGGATGTGTATATGTATATGTGTATATATATATATATATAAGTATGGATCCTACATTAAGGAGAAATGCCATTTTTCTATAACTTAAGGCGAACTTATTTCTAAGAACTATTTTTGAAAAATTAGTAAGGTTATTTAGAGAATCAATTTACTACAGACCTTTTCCCCGTATAAACTATCTCCGTGGCCTTCTAATTTCACCTTAAACCCAATTTTAAGACAGTTTCCTCCCTAAGTGCTTCGCCTTAAGTAAAGACGAATAAACGATTCCCCCCATGTCGCTAAAATTTTCCTCAAGTCGGTTTCTAACTATAAAACCAGCATAATGACGATATATTTTTTTAAATTACATATCTTCTTATATTTAATGAATATTTCTTAGATAAGTTTATTGTACGATTTTCTGTATAGAAGACAAACAGCATCTACCGTTTCTGCAATTATCTCTTAATTAAAGTGAATTATGTATCAAATGAGTATGTTTGACCTTACTTTCCTACGCTAATTTTTTTAGGTCTATGGGATGGCATTGTTCCTGGCGTCCATCCGTGCGTCTGTACGTTTGTCCATCCGTTTGTAAACTGGTTTTTTTAACACGACACAGTTCACAGTTGTCAAACTCGCACATATTGTTCATATTGATGAGAGCTCGGGTACTATTGACGCCATTGATGACCAGATGTGATCCAGACCAACTAGCAAACACCAGTGATGACAGACCAGACCGACTACCAGACGATATTGATGACCAGATTAACTACAATGACCAGATGTGATCAAGACCAACTAGCAGACGACATTGATGACCAGACCAACTACTAGACGACAATAATGACCAGACTAACTACCAGACGCCATTGATGACCATAATGTGATCAAGACAAACTAGCAGACGACATTGATGACCAGCTGTGATTCAGACCAACTAGCACACGCCAGTGAGGATCAAACCTACTATCAGATGCTAGTGATGACCAGATGTGATCCAGACCAAGTAGCAGTGTTGTTATTAAAAGCTGCCTTTAGTTAGACTTTCATACGGAATCATGTACTACATAAGACAGTAGCAACTCCTTGACATTTTAATTCATAGCGTATGGTATATTCGCCTTAAGTGTGCAAAATACCGTCTAAAAAGGTATGATAGTATTTCGTGACGTAGAGTTCTTTTTAAAAGTTCGTTTCCGTTAGCCAATGTACGGCCTTTGTGTTACAAAGTATTGTATATAATAATGCAGTTAATTGTTAAGGTAGTCGTTCATTTCCAGCTTATAAAGAACCCCTTAATCACTTTTATTATATTCGGCATATTTCGCCCAAATTGTTAGTTTTGTGGTTTCAAGTTATGATTATTATTCCGTTACGTTCAGCACTGGCATTTGCCAAATTATCTATACTTTCAAACGGAAGCATTGTTTAGATTAGACAGGAGCAACTCTATGACATTTTAAGTTATATAGCATATTCCCATAAGTGGGTTATGTGTGCAAGATGCTGTGTATAAAGGTATAATAACGGTTCATCACATTTAAACATTGATTTATTTCCATAGCTCATAAGTACGTACCGCAACCAACAGTAGCTATTACTTGTCAATAGCAATAGTGTTATTATTAAAAGCTGCCATTAGTTAGAAAATGTACGGCTTCTGTGTTACAATGTATTATATATAATAATTCAGTTAATATTGTATTCGCCTTAAATGTGCAAACTACCGTGTATAATAGTATGATAACATTTCGTGACATTGAAATATTGATTACCTATGTCACATTGTCATATTTATTTCCACAACACAGAAGCACGTACAACCAGCAAGAACAGCTATCACGTTGTAAATAGTAATAGTATTCTTGTTAAAAGTTGGTTTCGGTTAGTCAATGTACGGCATTTGTGTTACAATATATTATATATTATAATGCAGTTCATTGTTCCAGTAGTCGCTCATTTCCAGATTATAAAGAATCTATACTTTTACTACATAAGACAGTAGCCACTCCTTGACATTTTAATTCATATTGTATGGTATATCGCCTTAAGTGTGCAAAATACCGTCTAAAAAGGTATGATAATATTTCGTGACGTAGTGTTCTTGTTAAATGTTTGCTTCCGTTAGCCAATGAACGGCCTTTGTGTTACAATATATTGTATATAATAATGCAGTTAATTGTTCAGGTAGTCAATCGTTTTCCGATTATAAAGATCCCCTTAGTCACTCCTTATCATTTTAACTTATACAGCATTGCCGGGTCGCCTAAAATAAGCATAATACATGTATACAGTTATGGTAACTTTGTGACATATAAGTTCATTCCTTTCCTTTCCTGTCTGAGTCAGTTGTCACGGAAGCAAGCAGATCGGGCAACCGTGTTCATAACTTTGCAATAATATTATTATTGTTAAATGTTGCGTTTCGTAAGCAGACGTTATATTTGTGATCTACGATGTGTTGTATATAATAAATAAGATAATGCTTTTTCTAGAAAGTTATTCATTTTCAGATTAAAAAGAATATTTTATATTTAACGACAACCAGTGTTGTTTATTATTATTATTATTATTATTATTCGGTACATTTTCGCCTTAAGTGTTAGTTTTGTGGTTTCAAGTTATGATTATTATTCCGTTACGTTCAACGCTAGCATTTGCCAAATTATCTATACTTTCAAACGGAAGCACTGTTTAGGTTAGACAGCAGCCACTCTTTGACATTATAAATTATACAGCATGTTCGCATAAGTGGTCTATGTGTGCACGATACCGTGTATAAAGGTATGATAACATTTCATCACATTTAAACATTTATTTAAATCCATAGCACAGAGTTACGTACAGCAACCAACAGTCGCTATTACTTATTACAATAGTGTTGTTATTAAAAGCTGCCTTTAGTTAGACTTAACAGTTATGGTAAATTTGTGACATTTAAGTTCATTCCTTTTCTTTCCTGTCTGAGTCAGTTGTCACGGAAGCAAGCAAATCGGGCAACCGTGTCTATAACTTCGCAATGATAATATTATTGTTAAAATTTGCGTTTCGTAAGCAGACGTTTTATTTGTGATCTACGATGTGTTGTATATAATAAATAAAATAATGCTTTTCTAAAAAGACATTCATTTTCAAATTAAAAATAATATTGGATATTTAACGACAACCAATGTTTATTATTAATCTCATTTTCATTATATTCGGTACATTTTCGCGTTAAGTGTTAGTTTTAAGGTTTCAATTCATGATTATTATTCCGTTACGTTAAGTCAACGCTGGCATTTGCCAACGTATTTATACTTTCGAACGGAAGCAATTTTTAGATTAGACAGCAGCGACTCTTTGACTTTTTAAATTGTACAAAATGTTCGCATAAGTGGGTTATGTGTGCAAGATACCGTGTATAAAGGTATGATAACATTTCATCACATGTAAACGTTGATTTATTTCCATAGCACAGAAGTACGTACAGAAACCAACAGAAGCTATTACTTGTCAATAGCAATAGTGTTTTTATTAACAACTGCCTTTAGTTAAAAAAGGTACGTCTTCTGTGTTACAATGTATTGTATATAATAATTCAGTTAATGTTGTATTCGCCTTAAGTGTGCAAACAACCGTGTACATCGGTATAACATTTCGTCACATTGAAATATTGATTACATTTGTCATATTTATTTCCACAGCACAGAAGCACGTACAACCAGCAACAGTAGCTATCATATTGTCAAAATTGAATCACTACTGCCATATCATGCAAAATAGCATAGCCTAGCGACCATGTTTTCGACCTATTAACATGGCTTGGAGGAATAATTAGTTTAAGAAAGCACCCTAGAAACATTTCTGCAAAAGTATTTAAAAATGATTTTTCTAGTGTTCACTACAGCCATATACAACTCATAACGTGCTGCTAAGGACGGAATAGTAACATACAGTAACGTTACAAAGCGCTCTAATCCAACATTTGATTATGTAGAGACCTCTTCTTCTACTTTGTTACTGTCTAGGGCTTAGTGCATCGCAGGCAAGTGAGGCCATCAAAATGGTAAAAACAGCCAATTAGGCATATTTACAAATAAAAAAAATGAAATAAAAAACATCTGTGTTAGTTTAGGCTGTGTATGACTGCAGACGGGACTTAAATCAGTCTACAGACGTGATCTGTGAAAGGTCCGGAGGAAGGTGGTTCCAGTCCCTGATAGTTCTAGGAAAAGACTGTGCATGTACTGTTCATGGTACAGTGTTTGGTACATCTTTTATAGATGACACGTAGTGAAAAATCGATAGACATACAAAAAAAACAATTTGGTCTATTTATAGCTTATTGTTAAAATGTGTTTGATGCCCCGTTTACTTGTGATTTGTTAATTGTATATTATTATTTATTTATATATACATATGTATATGTGTATATTATTAATTATATATATATACATATGTATATGTGTATTTATGTCTATATGTAGGAGATGGATAAATGGAATGGTACGCAGGACAGGGTAGACGAGAGAGACAACCGACATTGTATATTTGACATTGAAGTTTATATAAAGATTTGCAAGGGGTATTTGAACGGGATTCAACCCAGCTACTCAATAGTACTGAACACACTGTGACAAAGGGAGCAATTGCCCGTCCTGCTTTCAGAGGTCGTTGTGTTGGTATTTTTGGGTGTTTTAGGCCGTTTTCCACATCATTCCAGTCATACCACCCCGTCAGTTCACACTCTCGTGATCCCTGGGTGAATCAACCCAGCTATGCAATAGACCTGAACACATTGTGGCAAGAGAAGCAATTGCCCGCCATGCTTTAAAATGTCGTTTTGTTTGCATTGTGTATGGGATTTGATATTGGAAGCGAGTTGTTGCATGACTAAATAAGTGTTGAAAGTGGCATAAAATATCTGCATGTCAGAAAGGAAGGGTGAGTTTGTGTTCACTGGTCTTCGCACCTCTGCAGGTCAAATCCCTTTCGGCGGTACAGTGAACGATTTTCCCATAACCCCTTTCCCACATGCAAACACTCCCTATAAATGAACTATCGAAAACATTGTGATAAAAACAGCCATTGCTCATCATGTTTTCCAAGGTCGTTTTGCTTGCATTGTTGGGGGTTTAGGCCGTTTTCAACAGCATGTATGCCCAATTGCCATCACAGTGCACATACTCGTGTTTTTTGGGTGATTCTACCCAGCTAGGCAATAGGACTGAAAACAGTGTGGTAAGAGGAGCCATTGTTCATCGCACACTTACTGTTCACATACTCATGCGTCCTGGGTGATTCAACCCAGCTACTCAATAGTACTGAACACACTGTGACAAAGGGAGCAATTGCCCGTCCTGCTTTCAGAGGTCGTTGTGTTGGTATTTTTGGGCGTTTTAGGCCGTTTTCCACATCATTCCAGTCATACCACCCCGTCAGTTCACACTCTCGTAATCCCTGGGTGAATCAACCCAGCTACGCAATAGACCTGAACACATTGTGGCAAGAGAAGCAATTGCCCGCCATGCTTTAAAATGTCGTTTTGTTTGCACATACTCATGTTTTTAGAGTGATTCTACCCAGCTAGGCAATAGGACTGAAAACAGTGTGGTAAGAGGAGCCATTGTTCATTGCACACTTACTGTTCACATACTCGTGCGTCCTGGGGGATTCAACCCAGCTACTCAATAGTACTGAACACACTGTGACAAAGGGAGCAATTGCCCGTCCTGCTTTCAGAGGTCGTTGTGTTGGTATTTTTGGGCGTTTTAGGCCGTTTTCCACATCATTCCAGTCATACCACCCCGTCAGTTCACACTCTCGTGATCCCTGGGTGAATCAACCCAGCTATGCAATAGACCTGAACACATTGTGGCAAGAGAAGCAATTGCCCGCCATGCTTTAAAATGTCGGTTTGTTTGCACATACTCATGTCTTTAGAGTGATTCTACCCAGCTAGGCAATAGGACTGAAAACAGTGTGGAAAGGGGAGCCATTGCTAATCATGATTTCAAAGATCGTTTTGTTTGTATTGTTGGGTGTTTTACGCCGTTTTCAACAACATATATGTCAAATCACACTTACTGTTCACATACTCATGCGTCCTGGGTGATTCAACTCAGCTACTCAATAGTACTGAACACACTGTGACAAAGGGAGCAATTGCCCGTCCTGCTTTCAGAGGTCGTTGTGTTGGTATTTTTGGGTGTTTTAGGCCGTTTTCCACATCATTCCAGTCATACCACCCCGTCAGTTCACACTCTCGTGATCCCTGGGTGAATCAACCCAGCTATGCAATAGACCTGAACACATTGTGGCAAGAGAAGCAATTGCCCGCCATGCTTTAAAATGTCGTTTTGTTTGCATTGTGTATGGGTTTTGATATTGGAAGCGAGTTGTTGCATGACTAAATAAGTGTTGAAAGTGGCATAAAATATCTGCATGTCAGAAAGGAAGGGTGAGTTTGTGTTCACTGGTCTTCGCACCTCTGCAGGTCAAATCCCTTTCGGCGGTACAGTGAACGATTTTCCCATAACCCCTTTCCCACATGCAAACACTCCCTATAAATGAACTATCGAAAACATTGTGATAAAAACAGCCATTGCTCATCATGTTTTCCAAGGTCGTTTTGCTTGCATTGTTGGGGCTTTAGGCCGTTTTCAACAGCATGTATGCCCAATTGCCATCACAGTGCACATACTCGTGTTTTTTGGGTGATTCTACCCAGCTAGGCAATAGGACTGAAAACAGTGTGGTAAGAGGAGCCATTGTTCATCGCACACTTACTGTTCACATACTCATGCGTCCTGGGTGATTCAACCCAGCTACTCAATAGTACTGAACACACTGTGACAAAGGGAGCAATTGCCCGTCCTGCTTTCAGAGGTCGTTGTGTTGGTATTTTTGGGCGTTTTAGGCCGTTTTCCACATCATTCCAGTCATACCACCCCGTCAGTTCACACTCTCGTAATCCCTGGGTGAATCAACCCAGCTACGCAATAGACCTGAACACATTGTGGCAAGAGAAGCAATTGCCCGCCATGCTTTAAAATGTCGTTTTGTTTGCACATACTCATGTTTTTAGAGTGATTCTACCCAGCTAGGCAATAGGACTGAAAACAGTGTGGTAAGAGGAGCCATTGTTCATTGCACACTTACTGTTCACATACTCGTGCGTCCTGGGGGATTCAACCCAGCTACTCAATAGTACTGAACACACTGTGACAAAGGGAGCAATTGCCCGTCCTGCTTTCAGAGGTCGTTGTGTTGGTATTTTTGGGTGTTTTAGGCCGTTTTCCACATCATTCCAGTCATACCACCCCGTCAGTTCACACTCTCGTGATCCCTGGGTGAATCAACCCAGCTATGCAATAGACCTGAACACATTGTGGCAAGAGAAGCAATTGCCCGCCATGCTTTAAAATGTCGTTTTGTTTGCACATACTCATGTTTTTAGAGTGATTCTACCCAGCTAGGCAATAGGACTGAAAACAGTGTGGAAAGGGGAGCCATTGCTAATCATGATTTCAAAGATCGTTTTGTTTGTATTGTTGGGTGTTTTACGCCGTTTTCAACAACATATATGTCAAATCACACTTACTGTTCACATACTCATGCGTCCTGGGTGATTCAACTCAGCTACTCAATAGTACTGAACACACTGTGACAAAGGGAGAAATTGCCCGTCCTGCTTTCAGAGGTCGTTTTGTTGGTATTTTTGGGTGTTTTAGGCCGTTTTCCACATCATTCCAGTCATACCACCCCGTCAGTTCACACTCTCGTGATCCCTGGGTGAATCAACCCAGCTATGCAATAGACCTGAACACATTGTGGCAAGAGAAGCAATTGCCCGCCATGCTTTAAAATGTCGTTTTGTTTGCATTGTGTATGGGTTTTGATATTGGAAGCGAGTTGTTGCATGACTAAATAAGTGTTGAAAGTGGCATAAAATATCTGCATGTCAGAAAGGAAGGGTGAGTTTGTGTTCACTGGTCTTCGCACCTCTGCAGGTCAAATCCCTTTCGGCGGTACAGTGAACGATTTTCCCATAACCCCTTTCCCACATGCAAACACTCCCTATAAATGAACTATCGAAAACATTGTGATAAAAACAGCCATTGCTCATCATGTTTTCCAAGGTCGTTTTGCTTGCATTGTTGGGGGTTTAGGCCGTTTTCAACAGCATGTATGCCCAATTGCCATCACAGTGCACATACTCGTGTTTTTTGGGTGATTCTACCCAGCTAGGCAATAGGACTGAAAACAGTGTGGTAAGAGGAGCCATTGTTCATCGCACACTTACTGTTCACATACTCATGCGTCCTGGGTGATTCAACCCAGCTACTCAATAGTACTGAACACACTGTGACAAAGGGAGCAATTGCCCGTCCTGCTTTCAGAGGTCGTTGTGTTGGTATTTTTGGGCGTTTTAGGCCGTTTTCCACATCATTCCAGTCATACCACCCCGTCAGTTCACACTCTCGTAATCCCTGGGTGAATCAACCCAGCTACGCAATAGACCTGAACACATTGTGGCAAGAGAAGCAATTGCCCGCCATGCTTTAAAATGTCGTTTTGTTTGCACATACTCATGTTTTTAGAGTGATTCTACCCAGCTAGGCAATAGGACTGAAAACAGTGTGGTAAGAGGAGCCATTGTTCATTGCACACTTACTGTTCACATACTCGTGCGTCCTGGGGGATTCAACCCAGCTACTCAATAGTACTGAACACACTGTGACAAAGGGAGCAATTGCCCGTCCTGCTTTCAGAGGTCGTTGTGTTGGTATTTTTGGGTGTTTTAGGCCGTTTTCCACATCATTCCAGTCATACCACCCCGTCAGTTCACACTCTCGTGATCCCTGGGTGAATCAACCCAGCTATGCAATAGACCTGAACACATTGTGGCAAGAGAAGCAATTGCCCGCCATGCTTTAAAATGTCGTTTTGTTTGCACATACTCATGTTTTTAGAGTGATTCTACCCAGCTAGGCAATAGGACTGAAAACAGTGTGGAAAGGGGAGCCATTGCTAATCATGATTTCAAAGATCGTTTTGTTTGTATTGTTGGGTGTTTTACGCCGTTTTCAACAACATATATGTCAAATCACACTTACTGTTCACATACTCATGCGTCCTGGGTGATTCAACTCAGCTACTCAATAGTACTGAACACACTGTGACAAAGTGAGAAATTGCCCGTCCTGCTTTCAGAGGTCGTTTTGTTGGTATTTTTGGGTGTTTTAGGCCGTTTTCCACATCATTCCAGTCATACCACCCCGTCAGTTCACACTCTCGTGATCCCTGGGTGAATCAACCCAGCTATGCAATAGACCTGAACACATTGTGGCAAGAGAAGCAATTGCCCGCCATGCTTTAAAATGTCGTTTTGTTTGCATTGTGTATGGGTTTTGATATTGGAAGCGAGTTGTTGCATGACTAAATAAGTGTTGAAAGTGGCATAAAATATCTGCATGTCAGAAAGGAAGGGTGAGTTTGTGTTCACTGGTCTTCGCACCTCTGCAGGTCAAATCCCTTTCGGCGGTACAGTGAACGATTTTCCCATAACCCCTTTCCCACATGCAAACACTCCCTATAAATGAACTATCGAAAACATTGTGATAAAAACAGCCATTGCTCATCATGTTTTCCAAGGTCGTTTTGCTTGCATTGTTGGGGGTTTAGGCCGTTTTCAACAGCATGTATGCCCAATTGCCATCACAGTGCACATACTCGTGTTTTTTGGGTGATTCTACCCAGCTAGGCAATAGGACTGAAAACAGTGTGGTAAGAGGAGCCATTGTTCATCGCACACTTACTGTTCACATACTCATGCGTCCTGGGTGATTCAACCCAGCTACTCAATAGTACTGAACACACTGTGACAAAGGGAGCAATTGCCCGTCCTGCTTTCAGAGGTCGTTGTGTTGGTATTTTTGGGCGTTTTAGGCCGTTTTCCACATCATTCCAGTCATACCACCCCGTCAGTTCACACTCTCGTAATCCCTGGGTGAATCAACCCAGCTACGCAATAGACCTGAACACATTGTGGCAAGAGAAGCAATTGCCCGCCATGCTTTAAAATGTCGTTTTGTTTGCACATACTCATGTTTTTAGAGTGATTCTACCCAGCTAGGCAATAGGACTGAAAACAGTGTGGTAAGAGGAGCCATTGTTCATTGCACACTTACTGTTCACATACTCGTGCGTCCTGGGGGATTCAACCCAGCTACTCAATAGTACTGAACACACTGTGACAAAGGGAGCAATTGCCCGCCATGCTTTAAAATGTCGTTTTGTTTGCATTGTGTATGGGTTTTGATATTGGAAGCGAGTTGTTGCATGACTAAATAAGTGTTGAAAGTGGCATAAAATATCTGCATGTCAGAAAGGAAGGGTGAGTTTGTGTTCACTGGTCTTCGCACCTCTGCAGGTCAAATCCCTTTCGGCGGTACAGTGAACGATTTTCCCATAACCCCTTTCCCACATGCAAACACTCCCTATAAATGAACTATCGAAAACATTGTGATAAAAACAGCCATTGCTCATCATGTTTTCCAAGGTCGTTTTGCTTGCATTGTTGGGGGTTTAGGCCGTTTTCAACATGTTCACATACTCATTGCGTCCTGGGTGATTCAAACCAGCTTACTCAATAGTAACTGAACACTGTGACAAAGTGGAGCAATTGCCCCGTCCTGCTTTCAGAGGTCGTTGTGTTGGTATTTTTTGGCGTTTTTAGGCCGTTTTCCACATCATTCCAGTCATACCACCCCGTCAGTTCACACTCTCGTAATCCCTGGGTGAATCAACCCAGCTACGCAATAGACCTGACACATTGTGGCAAGAGAAGCAATTGCCCGCCAATGCTTTAAAATGTACGTTTTGTTTGCACATACTCATGTTTTTAGAGTGATTCTACCCAGCTAGGCAATAGGACTGAAAACAGTGTGGTAAGAGGAGCCATTGCTTCATTGCACACTTACTGTTCACATACTCGTGCGTCCTGGGGGATTCAACCCAGCTACTCAATAGTACTGAACACACTGTGACAAAGGGGAGCAATTGCCCGTCCTGCATTCAGAGGTGTCGTTGTGTTGGTATTTTTTGGTGTTTTAGGCCGTTTTCCACATCATTCCAGTCATACCACCCCGTCAGTTCACACTCTCGTGATCCCTGGGTGAATCTAACCAGCTATGCAATAGACCTGAACACATTGTGGCAAGAGAAGCAATTGCCCGCCATGCTTTAAAATGTCGTTTTGTTTGCACATACTCATGCTTTTTAGAGTGATTCTACCCAGCTAGGCAATAGGACTGAACAGTGTGGAAAGGGGAGCCATTGCTAATCATGATTTCAAAGATCGTGTTTTGTTTGTAATTGTTAGGGTGTTTTACGCCGTTTTCAACAACATATATGGTCAATCACACTTTCTGTTTCACATCACTCAATGCGTCCTGGGTGATTCAACTCAGCTACTCAATTAGTACTGAACACACTGTGACAAAGGAGAAATTGCCCGTCCTGCTTTCAGAGGTCGTTTTGTTGGTATTTTTGGGGTGTTTTTAGGCCGTTTTCCACATCATTCCAGTCATACCACCCGTCAGTTCACACTCTCGTGATCCCTGGGTGAATCAACCCCAGCTATGCAATAGACCTGAACACATTGTGGCAAGAGAAGGCAATTGCCCGCCATGCTTTAAAATGTCGTTTTGTTTGCATTGTGTATGGGTTTTGATATTGGAAGCGAGGTTGTTGCATGACTAAATAAGTGTTGGAAAGTGGCATTAAAATATCTGCATGTCAGAAGGAAGGTGAGTTTGTGTTCACTGGTCTTCGCACCTCTGCAGGTCAAATCCCTTTCGGCCGGTACAGTGAACGATTTTCTCCCATAACCCCCTTTCCCACATGCAAACACTCCCTATAAATGAACTATCGAAAACCATTGTGATAAAAACAGCCATTGCTCATCATGTTTTTCCAGGTCGTTTTGCTTGCATTGTTGGGGGTTTTAGGCCGTTTTCAACAGCATGTATGCCCAATTGCCATCACAGTGCACATACTCGTGTTTTCTTGGTGATTCTACCCAGCTAGGCAATAGGACTGAAAACAGTGTGGTAAGAGGAGCCATTGTTCATCGCACACTTACTGGTTCACATACTCATGCGTCCTGGGTGATTCAACCCAGCTACTCAATAGTACTGAAACACACCTGTGACAAAAGGGAGCATTTGCCCGTCCTGCTTTCAGAGGTCGTTGTGTGGTATTTTTGGGCGTTTTAGGCCGCTTTTCCACATCATTCCAGTCATACCACCCCGTCAGTTCACACTCTCGTAATCCCTGGGTGAATCAACCCAGCCTACGCAATAGACCTGAACACATTGTGGCAAGAGAAGCAATTGCCCGCATTGCTTTTAAAATGTCGTTTTGTTTGCACTATACTCATGTTTTTAGAGTGATCTCTACACCAGCTAGGCAATAGGACTGAAAACAGTGTGGTAAGAGGAAGCCATTGTTCATTGCACACTTACTGTTCACATACTCGTGCGTCCTGGGGGATTCAACCCCAGCTACTCAATAGTACTTGAACACAACTCGTGACAAAGTGAGCAATTGCCCGTCTGCTTTCAGAGGTCGTTGTGTTGGTATTTTTGGGTGTTTTAGGCCGTTTTTCCCACATCATTCCAAGTCATACCACCCTCGTCCAGTTCACACTCTCGTGATCCTGGGTGAATCAACCCAGCTACTTGCAATAGACCTGAACACATTGTGGCAAGAGAAGCAATTGCCCGCCATGCTTTTAAAATGTCGTTTTGTTGTCACATACTCATGTTTTTAGAGTGATTCTACCCAGCTAGGCAAATAGGACTGAAAACAGTGTGGAAAGGGGAGCCATTTGCTAATCATGATTTCAAAGATCGGTTTTGTTTTGGTATTGTTGGGTGTTTTACGCCGTTTTCAACAACATATATGTCAAATCACACTTACTGTTCACATACTCATGCGTCCTGGGTGATTCAACTCAGCTTACTCAATAGTAACTGAACACACTGTGACAAAGGGAGAAATTTGCCCGTCCTGCTTTCAGAGGTCGTTTTGTTGGTATTTTTGGGTGTTTTAGCCGTTTTCCACATTCATTCCAGTCATACCACCCCGTCAGTTCACACTCTCGTGATCCCTGGGTGAATCAACCCAGCTATGCAATAGACCTGAACACATTGTGGCAAGAGAAGCAATTGCCCGCCATGCTTTAAAATGTCGTTTTGTTTGCATTGTGTATGGCGTTTTGATATTGGAAGCGAGTTGTTGCATGACTAAATAAGTGTTGAAAAGTGGCATAAAATATCTGCATGTCAGAAAGGAAGGGGTGAGTTTGTGTTCACTGGTCTTCGCCACCTCTGCAGGTCAAATCCCTTTCGGCTGGTACAAGTGAACGATAATTTCCCATAAACCCCTTTCCCACATGCAAAACACTCCCTATAAATGAACTATCGAAAAACAATTGTGATAAAAAAAGCCATTGCTCATCATGTTTTCCCAGGTCGTTTTGCTTGCATTGTTGGCGGGGTTTAGGCCGTTTTCACAGCATGTATGCCAATTGCCATCACAGTGCACATACTCGTGTTTTTTGGGTGATTCTACCCAGCTAGGCAATAGGACTGAAAACAGTGTGGTAAGAGGAGCCATTGTCATCGCACACTTACTGTTCACATACTCATGCGTCCTGGGTGATTCAACCCAGCTACTCAATAGTAACTGAACACACTGTGGACAAGGGAGCAATTGCCCGTTCCTGCTTTCAGAGGTCGTTTGTGTTGGTATTTTTGGGCGTTTTAGGCCGTTTTTCCACATCATTCCAGTCATACCACCCCGTCAGTTCACACCTCTCGTAAATCCCTGGTGAATCAACCTAGCTACGCCAATAGACCCTGAACAACATTGTGGCAAGAGAAGCAATTGCCGCCATGCTTTAAAATGTCGTTTTGTTTGCACACTACTCATGTTTTTTAGAGTGATTCTACCCAGCTAGGCAATAGGACTGAAAAACAGTGCTGGTAAGAGGAGCCATTGTTCATCGCCACAACTTTAACTGTTCACATACTCGTGCGTCCTGGGGCGATTCAACCCAGCTACTCAATTAGTACTGAACACACTGTGACAAAGGGAGCAATTGCCCGTCCTGCTTTCAGAGGTCGTTGTGTTGGTATTTTGGGTGTTTTTAGGCCGTTTTCCACATCATTCCAGTCCATGACCAACCCCGGTCAAGTTTCACACCTCTCGTGATCCCTGGGTGAATCAACCCAGCTATGCAATAAGACAACTCCTGAAAACACATTGTGGCAAGAGAAAAGCAATTGCCCGCCGATTCTCTTAAAATGTCGTGTTTGTTTGCACATATACTCAATGTGTTTTAGAGTGATTCTACCCAGCTAAGGCAATAGGACTGAAAACAGTGTGGAAAGGGGAGCCATTGCTAATCATGATTTCAAAGATCGTTTGTGTTTTGTATTTGTTGGGTGTTTTACGCCGTTTTCGAACAACATATATGTCAAATCACACTTACTGTTCACATACTCATGCGTCCTGGGTGATTTCAAACCTCAGCTACTCAATAGTACTGAACACACTGTGACAAAGGGAGAAATTTGCGCCGTCCCTGCTTTCAGAGGTCCGTTTTTGTTGGTATTTTTGGGTGTTTTAGGCCGTTTTCCACAATCATTCCAGTCATACCACCCCGTCAGTTCACACTCTCGTGATCCCTGGGTGAATCAACCCAGCTATGCAATAGACCTGAACACATTGTGGCAAGAGAAGCAATTGCCCGCCATGCTTTAAAATGTCGTTTTGTTTGCATTGTGTATGGGTTTTGATATTGGAAGCGAGTTGTTGCATGACTAAATAAGTGTTGAAAGTGGCATAAAATATCTGCATGTCAGAAAGGAAGGGTGAGTTTGTGTTCACTGGTCTTCGCACCTCTGCAGGTCAAATCCCTTTCGGCGGTACAGTGAACGATTTTCCCATAACCCCTTTCCCACATGCAAACACTCCCTATAAATGAACTATCGAAAACATTGTGATAAAAACAGCCATTGCTCATCATGTTTTCCAAGGTCGTTTTGCTTGCATTGTTGGGGGTTTAGGCCGTTTTCAACAGCATGTATGCCCAATTGCCATCACAGTGCACATACTCGTGTTTTTTGGGTGATTCTACCCAGCTAGGCAATAGGACTGAAAACAGTGCGGTAAGAGGAGCCATTGTTCATCGCACACTTACTGTTCACATACTCATGCGTCCTGGGTGATTCAACCCAGCTACTCAATAGTACTGAACACACTGTGACAAAGGGAGCAATTGCCCGTCCTGCTTTCAGAGGTCGTTGTGTTGGTATTTTTGGGCGTTTTAGGCCGTTTTCCACATCATTCCAGTCATACCACCCCGTCAGTTCACACTCTCGTAATCCCTGGGTGAATCAACCCAGCTACGCAATAGACCTGAACACATTGTGGCAAGAGAAGCAATTGCCCGCCATGCTTTAAAATGTCGTTTTGTTTGCACATACTCATGTTTTTAGAGTGATTCTACCCAGCTAGGCAATAGGACTGAAAACAGTGTGGTAAGAGGAGCCATTGTTCATCGCACACTTACTGTTCACATACTCGTGCGTCCTGGGGGATTCAACCCAGCTACTCAATAGTACTGAACACACTGTGACAAAGGGAGCAATTGCCCGTCCTGCTTTCAGAGGTCGTTGTGTTGGTATTTTTGGGTGTTTTAGGCCGTTTTCCACATCATTCCAGTCATACCACCCCGTCAGTTCACACTCTCGTGATCCCTGGGTGAATCAACCCAGCTATGCAATAGACCTGAACACATTGTGGCAAGAGAAGCAATTGCCCGCCATGCTTTAAAATGTCGTTTTGTTTGCACATACTCATGTTTTTAGAGTGATTCTACCCAGCTAGGCAATAGGACTGAAAACAGTGTGGAAAGGGGAGCCATTGCTAATCATGATTTCAAAGATCGTTTTGTTTGTATTGTTGGGTGTTTTACGCCGTTTTCAACAACATATATGTCAAATCACACTTACTGTTCACATACTCATGCGTCCTGGGTGATTCAACTCAGCTACTCAATAGTACTGAACACACTGTGACAAAGGGAGAAATTGCCCGTCCTGCTTTCAGAGGTCGTTTTGTTGGTATTTTTGGGTGTTTTAGGCCGTTTTCCACATCATTCCAGTCATACCACCCCGTCAGTTCACACTCTCGTGATCCCTGGGTGAATCAACCCAGCTATGCAATAGACCTGAACACATTGTGGCAAGAGAAGCAATTGCCCGCCATGCTTTAAAATGTCGTTTTGTTTGCATTGTGTATGGGTTTTGATATTGGAAGCGAGTTGTTGCATGACTAAATAAGTGTTGAAAGTGGCATAAAATATCTGCATGTCAGAAAGGAAGGGTGAGTTTGTGTTCACTGGTCTTCGCACCTCTGCAGGTCAAATCCCTTTCGGCGGTACAGTGAACGATTTTCCCATAACCCCTTTCCCACATGCAAACACTCCCTATAAATGAACTATCGAAAACATTGTGATAAAAACAGCCATTGCTCATCATGTTTTCCAAGGTCGTTTTGCTTGCATTGTTGGGGGTTTAGGCCGTTTTCAACAGCATGTATGCCCAATTGCCATCACAGTGCACATACTCGTGTTTTTTGGGTGATTCTACCCAGCTAGGCAATAGGACTGAAAACAGTGTGGTAAGAGGAGCCATTGTTCATCGCACACTTACTGTTCACATACTCATGCGTCCTGGGTGATTCAACCCAGCTACTCAATAGTACTGAACACACTGTGACAAAGGGAGCAATTGCCCGTCCTGCTTTCAGAGGTCGTTGTGTTGGTATTTTTGGGCGTTTTAGGCCGTTTTCCACATCATTCCAGTCATACCACCCCGTCAGTTCACACTCTCGTAATCCCTGGGTGAATCAACCCAGCTACGCAATAGACCTGAACACATTGTGGCAAGAGAAGCAATTGCCCGCCATGCTTTAAAATGTCGTTTTGTTTGCACATACTCATGTTTTTAGAGTGATTCTACCCAGCTAGGCAATAGGACTGAAAACAGTGTGGTAAGAGGAGCCATTGTTCATTGCACACTTACTGTTCACATACTCGTGCGTCCTGGGGGATTCAACCCAGCTACTCAATAGTACTGAACACACTGTGACAAAGGGAGCAATTGCCCGTCCTGCTTTCAGAGGTCGTTGTGTTGGTATTTTTGGGTGTTTTAGGCCGTTTTCCACATCATTCCAGTCATACCACCCCGTCAGTTCACACTCTCGTGATCCCTGGGTGAATCAACCCAGCTATGCAATAGACCTGAACACATTGTGGCAAGAGAAGCAATTGCCCGCCATGCTTTAAAATGTCGTTTTGTTTGCACATACTCATGTTTTTAGAGTGATTCTACCCAGCTAGGCAATAGGACTGAAAACAGTGTGTAAAGGGGAGCCATTGCTAATCATGATTTCAAAGATCGTTTTGTTTGTATTGTTGGGTGTTTTACGCCGTTTTCAACAACATATATGTCAAATCACACTTACTGTTCACATACTCATGCGTCCTGGGTGATTCAACTCAGCTACTCAATAGTACTGAACACACTGTGACAAAGGGAGAAATTGCCCGTCCTGCTTTCAGAGGTCGTTTTGTTGGTATTTTTGGGTGTTTTAGGCCGTTTTCCACATCATTCCAGTCATACCACCCCGTCAGTTCACACTCTCGTGATCCCTGGGTGAATCAACCCAGCTATGCAATAGACCTGAACACATTGTGGCAAGAGAAGCAATTGCCCGCCATGCTTTAAAATGTCGTTTTGTTTGCACATACTCATGTTTTTAGAGTGATTCTACCCAGCTAGGCAATAGGACTGAAAACAGTGTGGAAAGGGGAGCCATTGCTAATCATGATTTCAAAGATCGTTTTGTTTGTATTGTTGGGTGTTTTACGCCGTTTTCAACAACATATATGTCAAATCACACTTACTGTTCACATACTCATGCGTCCTGGGTGATTCAACTCAGCTACTCAATAGTACTGAACACACTGTGACAAAGGGAGAAATTGCCCGTCCTGCTTTCAGAGGTCGTTTTGTTGGTATTTTTGGGTGTTTTAGGCCGTTTTCCACATCATTCCAGTCATACCACCCCGTCAGTTCACACTCTCGTGATCCCTGGGTGAATCAACCCAGCTATGCAATAGACCTGAACACATTGTGGCAAGAGAAGCAATTGCCCGCCATGCTTTAAAATGTCGTTTTGTTTGCATTGTGTATGGGTTTTGATATTGGAAGCGAGTTGTTGCATGACTAAATAAGTGTTGAAAGTGGCATAAAATATCTGCATGTCAGAAAGGAAGGGTGAGTTTGTGTTCACTGGTCTTCGCACCTCTGCAGGTCAAATCCCTTTCGGCGGTACAGTGAACGATTTTCCCATAACCCCTTTCCCACATGCAAACACTCCCTATAAATGAACTATCGAAAACATTGTGATAAAAACAGCCATTGCTCATCATGTTTTCCAAGGTCGTTTTGCTTGCATTGTTGGGGGTTTAGGCCGTTTTCAACAGCATGTATGCCCAATTGCCATCACAGTGCACATACTCGTGTTTTTTGGGTGATTCTACCCAGCTAGGCAATAGGACTGAAAACAGTGTGGTAAGAGGAGCCATTGTTCATCGCACACTTACTGTTCACATACTCATGCGTCCTGGGTGATTCAACCCAGCTACTCAATAGTACTGAACACACTGTGACAAAGGGAGCAATTGCCCGTCCTGCTTTCAGAGGTCGTTGTGTTGGTATTTTTGGGCGTTTTAGGCCGTTTTCCACATCATTCCAGTCATACCACCCCGTCAGTTCACACTCTCGTAATCCCTGGGTGAATCAACCCAGCTACGCAATAGACCTGAACACATTGTGGCAAGAGAAGCAATTGCCCGCCATGCTTTAAAATGTCGTTTTGTTTGCACATACTCATGTTTTTAGAGTGATTCTACCCAGCTAGGCAATAGGACTGAAAACAGTGTGGTAAGAGGAGCCATTGTTCATTGCACACTTACTGTTCACATACTCGTGCGTCCTGGGGGATTCAACCCAGCTACTCAATAGTACTGAACACACTGTGACAAAGGGAGCAATTGCCCGTCCTGCTTTCAGAGGTCGTTGTGTTGGTATTTTTGGGTGTTTTAGGCCGTTTTCCACATCATTCCAGTCATACCACCCCGTCAGTTCACACTCTCGTGATCCCTGGGTGAATCAACCCAGCTATGCAATAGACCTGAACACATTGTGGCAAGAGAAGCAATTGCCCGCCATGCTTTAAAATGTCGTTTTGTTTGCACATACTCATGTTTTTAGAGTGATTCTACCCAGCTAGGCAATAGGACTGAAAACAGTGTGTAAAGGGGAGCCATTGCTAATCATGATTTCAAAGATCGTTTTGTTTGTATTGTTGGGTGTTTTACGCCGTTTTCAACAACATATATGTCAAATCACACTTACTGTTCACATACTCATGCGTCCTGGGTGATTCAACTCAGCTACTCAATAGTACTGAACACACTGTGACAAAGGGAGAAATTGCCCGTCCTGCTTTCAGAGGTCGTTTTGTTGGTATTTTTGGGTGTTTTAGGCCGTTTTCCACATCATTCCAGTCATACCACCCCGTCAGTTCACACTCTCGTGATCCCTGGGTGAATCAACCCAGCTATGCAATAGACCTGAACACATTGTGGCAAGAGAAGCAATTGCCCGCCATGCTTTAAAATGTCGTTTTGTTTGCATTGTGTATGGGTTTTGATATTGGAAGCGAGTTGTTGCATGACTAAATAAGTGTTGAAAGTGGCATAAAATATCTGCATGTCAGAAAGGAAGGGTGAGTTTGTGTTCACTGGTCTTCGCACCTCTGCAGGTCAAATCCCTTTCGGCGGTACAGTGAACGATTTTCCCATAACCCCTTTCCCACATGCAAACACTCCCTATAAATGAACTATCGAAAACATTGTGATAAAAACAGCCATTGCTCATCATGTTTTCCAAGGTCGTTTTGCTTGCATTGTTGGGGGCTTAGGCCGTTTTCAACAGCATGTATGCCCAATTGCCATCACAGTGCACATACTCGTGTTTTTTGGGTGATTCTACCCAGCTAGGCAATAGGACTGAAAACAGTGTGGTAAGAGGAGCCATTGTTCATCGCACACTTACTGTTCACATACTCATGCGTCCTGGGTGATTCAACCCAGCTACTCAATATTACTGAACACACTGTGACAAAGGGAGCAATTGCCCGTCCTGCTTTCAGAGGTCGTTGTGTTGGTATTTTTGGGCGTTTTAGGCCGTTTTCCACATCATTCCAGTCATACCACCCCGTCAGTTCACACTCTCGTAATCCCTGGGTGAATCAACCCAGCTACGCAATAGACCTGAACACATTGTGGCAAGAGAAGCAATTGCCCGCCATGCTTTAAAATGTCGTTTTGTTTGCACATACTCATGTTTTTAGAGTGATTCTACCCAGCTAGGCAATAGGACTGAAAACAGTGTGGTAAGAGGAGCCATTGTTCATTGCACACTTACTGTTCACATACTCGTGCGTCCTGGGGGATTCAACCCAGCTACTCAATAGTACTGAACACACTGTGACAAAGGGAGCAATTGCCCGTCCTGCTTTCAGAGGTCGTTGTGTTGGTATTTTTGGGTGTTTTAGGCCGTTTTCCACATCATTCCAGTCATACCACCCCGTCAGTTCACACTCTCGTGATCCCTGGGTGAATCAACCCAGCTATGCAATAGACCTGAACACATTGTGGCAAGAGAAGCAATTGCCCGCCATGCTTTAAAATGTCGTTTTGTTTGCACATACTCATGTTTTTAGAGTGATTCTACCCAGCTAGGCAATAGGACTGAAAACAGTGTGGTAAGAGGAGCCATTGTTCATTGCACACTTACTGTTCACATACTCGTGCGTCCTGGGGGATTCAACCCAGCTACTCAATAGTACTGAACACACTGTGACAAAGGGAGCAATTGCCCGTCCTGCTTTCAGAGGTCGTTGTGTTGGTATTTTTGGGTGTTTTAGGCCGTTTTCCACATCATTCCAGTCATACCACCCCGTCAGTTCACACTCTCGTGATCCCTGGGTGAATCAACCCAGCTATGCAATAGACCTGAACACATTGTGGCAAGAGAAGCAATTGCCCGCCATGCTTTAAAATGTCGTTTTGTTTGCATTGTGTATGGGTTTTGATATTGGAAGCGAGTTGTTGCATGACTAAATAAGTGTTGAAAGTGGCATAAAATATCTGCATGTCAGAAAGGAAGGGTGAGTTTGTGTTCACTGGTCTTCGCACCTCTGCAGGTCAAATCCCTTTCGGCGGTACAGTGAACGATTTTCCCATAACCCCTTTCCCACATGCAAACACTCCCTATAAATGAACTATCGAAAACATTGTGATAAAAACAGCCATTGCTCATCATGTTTTCCAAGGTCGTTTTGCTTGCATTGCTGGGGGTTTAGGCCGTTTTCAACAGCATGTATGCCCAATTGCCATCACAGTGCACATACTCGTGTTTTTTGGGTGATTCTACCCAGCTAGGCAATAGGACTGAAAACAGTGTGGTAAGAGGAGCCATTGTTCATCGCACACTTACTGTTCACATACTCATGCGTCCTGGGTGATTCAACCCAGCTACTCAATAGTACTGAACACACTGTGACAAAGGGAGCAATTGCCCGTCCTGCTTTCAGAGGTCGTTGTGTTGGTATTTTTGGGCGTTTTAGGCCGTTTTCCACATCATTCCAGTCATACCACCCCGTCAGTTCACACTCTCGTAATCCCTGGGTGAATCAACCCAGCTACGCAATAGACCTGAACACATTGTGGCAAGAGAAGCAATTGCCCGCCATGCTTTAAAATGTCGTTTTGTTTGCACATACTCATGTTTTTAGAGTGATTCTACCCAGCTAGGCAATAGGACTGAAAACAGTGTGGTAAGAGGAGCCATTGTTCATTGCACACTTACTGTTCACATACTCGTGCGTCCTGGGGGATTCAACCCAGCTACTCAATAGTACTGAACACACTGTGACAAAGGGAGCAATTGCCCGTCCTGCTTTCAGAGGTCGTTGTGTTGGTATTTTTGGGTGTTTTAGGCCGTTTTCCACATCATTCCAGTCATACCACCCCGTCAGTTCACACTCTCGTGATCCCTGGGTGAATCAACCCAGCTATGCAATAGACCTGAACACATTGTGGCAAGAGAAGCAATTGCCCGCCATGCTTTAAAATGTCGTTTTGTTTGCACATACTCATGTTTTTAGAGTGATTCTACCCAGCTAGGCAATAGGACTGAAAACAGTGTGGAAAGGGGAGCCATTGCTAATCATGATTTCAAAGATCGTTTTGTTTGTATTGTTGGGTGTTTTACGCCGTTTTCAACAACATATATGTCAAATCACACTTACTGTTCACATACTCATGCGTCCTGGGTGATTCAACTCAGCTACTCAATAGTACTGAACACACTGTGACAAAGGGAGAAATTGCCCGTCCTGCTTTCAGAGGTCGTTTTGTTGGTATTTTTGGGTGTTTTAGGCCGTTTTCCACATCATTCCAGTCATACCACCCCGTCAGTTCACACTCTCGTGATCCCTGGGTGAATCAACCCAGCTATGCAATAGACCTGAACACATTGTGGCAAGAGAAGCAATTGCCCGCCATGCTTTAAAATGTCGTTTTGTTTGCATTGTGTATGGGTTTTGATATTGGAAGCGAGTTGTTGCATGACTAAATAAGTGTTGAAAGTGGCATAAAATATCTGCATGTCAGAAAGGAAGGGTGAGTTTGTGTTCACTGGTCTTCGCACCTCTGCAGGTCAAATCCCTTTCGGCGGTACAGTGAACGATTTTCCCATAACCCCTTTCCCACATGCAAACACTCCCTATAAATGAACTATCGAAAACATTGTGATAAAAACAGCCATTGCTCATCATGTTTTCCAAGGTCGTTTTGCTTGCATTGTTGGGGGTTTAGGCCGTTTTCAACAGCATGTATGCCCAATTGCCATCACAGTGCACATACTCGTGTTTTTTGGGTGATTCTACCCAGCTAGGCAATAGGACTGAAAACAGTGTGGTAAGAGGAGCCATTGTTCATCGCACACTTACTGTTCACATACTCATGCGTCCTGGGTGATTCAACCCAGCTACTCAATAGTACTGAACACACTGTGACAAAGGGAGCAATTGCCCGTCCTGCTTTCAGAGGTCGTTGTGTTGGTATTTTTGGGCGTTTTAGGCCGTTTTCCACATCATTCCAGTCATACCACCCCGTCAGTTCACACTCTCGTAATCCCTGGGTGAATCAACCCAGCTACGCAATAGACCTGAACACATTGTGGCAAGAGAAGCAATTGCCCGCCATGCTTTAAAATGTCGTTTTGTTTGCACATACTCATGTTTTTAGAGTGATTCTACCCAGCTAGGCAATAGGACTGAAAACAGTGTGGTAAGAGGAGCCATTGTTCATTGCACACTTACTGTTCACATACTCGTGCGTCCTGGGGGATTCAACCCAGCTACTCAATAGTACTGAACACACTGTGACAAAGGGAGCAATTGCCCGTCCTGCTTTCAGAGGTCGTTGTGTTGGTATTTTTGGGTGTTTTAGGCCGTTTTCCACATCATTCCAGTCATACCACCCCGTCAGTTCACACTCTCGTGATCCCTGGGTGAATCAACCCAGCTATGCAATAGACCTGAACACATTGTGGCAAGAGAAGCAATTGCCCGCCATGCTTTAAAATGTCGTTTTGTTTGCACATACTCATGTGTTTAGAGTGATTCTACCCAGCTAGGCAATAGGACTGAAAACAGTGTGGAAAGGGGAGCCATTGCTAATCATGATTTCAAAGATCGTTTTGTTTGTATTGTTGGGTGTTTTACGCCGTTTTCAACAACATATATGTCAAATCACACTTACTGTTCACATACTCATGCGTCCTGGGTGATTCAACTCAGCTACTCAATAGTACTGAACACACTGTGACAAAGGGAGAAATTGCCCGTCCTGCTTTCAGAGGTCGTTTTGTTGGTATTTTTGGGTGTTTTAGGCCGTTTTCCACATCATTCCAGTCATACCACCCCGTCAGTTCACACTCTCGTGATCCCTGGGTGAATCAACCCAGCTATGCAATAGACCTGAACACAGTGTGGCAAGAGAAGCAATTGCCCGCCATGCTTTAAAATGTCGTTTTGTTTGCATTGTGTATGGGTTTTGATATTGGAAGCGAGTTGTTGCATGACTAAATAAGTGTTGAAAGTGGCATAAAATATCTGCATGTCAGAAAGGAAGGGTGAGTTTGTGTTCACTGGTCTTCGCACCTCTGCAGGTCAAATCCCTTTCGGCGGTACAGTGAACGATTTTCCCATAACCCCTTTCCCACATGCAAACACTCCCTATAAATGAACTATCGAAAACATTGTGATAAAAACAGCCATTGCTCATCATGTTTTCCAAGGTCGTTTTGCTTGCATTGTTGGGGGTTTAGGCCGTTTTCAACAGCATGTATGCCCAATTGCCATCACAGTGCACATACTCGTGTTTTTTGGGTGATTCTACCCAGCTAGGCAATAGGACTGAAAACAGTGTGGTAAGAGGAGCCATTGTTCATCGCACACTTACTGTTCACATACTCATGCGTCCTGGGTGATTCAACCCAGCTACTCAATAGTACTGAACACACTGTGACAAAGGGAGCAATTGCCCGTCCTGCTTTCAGAGGTCGTTGTGTTGGTATTTTTGGGCGTTTTAGGCCGTTTTCCACATCATTCCAGTCATACCACCCCGTCAGTTCACACTCTCGTAATCCCTGGGTGAATCAACCCAGCTACGCAATAGACCTGAACACATTGTGGCAAGAGAAGCAATTGCCCGCCATGCTTTAAAATGTCGTTTTGTTTGCACATACTCATGTTTTTAGAGTGATTCTACCCAGCTAGGCAATAGGACTGAAAACAGTGTGGTAAGAGGAGCCATTGTTCATTGCACACTTACTGTTCCCATACTCGTGCGTCCTGGGGGATTCAACCCAGCTACTCAATAGTACTGAACACACTGTGACAAAGGGAGCAATTGCCCGTCCTGCTTTCAGAGGTCGTTGTGTTGGTATTTTTGGGTGTTTTAGGCCGTTTTCCACATCATTCCAGTCATACCACCCCGTCAGTTCACACTCTCGTGATCCCTGGGTGAATCAACCCAGCTATGCAATAGACCTGAACACATTGTGGCAAGAGAAGCAATTGCCCGCCATGCTTTAAAATGTCGTTTTGTTTGCACATACTCATGTTTTTAGAGTGATTCTACCCAGCTAGGCAATAGGACTGAAAACAGTGTGGAAAGGGGAGCCATTGCTAATCATGATTTCAAAGATCGTTTTGTTTGTATTGTTGGGTGTTTTACGCCGTTTTCAACAACATATATGTCAAATCACACTTACTGTTCACATACTCATGCGTCCTGGGTGATTCAACTCAGCTACTCGATAGTACTGAACACACTGTGACAAAGGGAGAAATTGCCCGTCCTGCTTTCAGAGGTCGTTTTGTTGCTATTTTTGGGTGTTTTAGGCCGTTTTCCACATCATTCCAGTCATACCACCCCGTCAGTTCACACTCTCGTGATCCCTGGGTGAATCAACCCAGCTATGCAATAGACCTGAACACATTGTGGCAAGAGAAGCAATTGCCCGCCATGCTTTAAAATGTCGTTTTGTTTGCATTGTGTATGGGTTTTGATATTGGAAGCGAGTTGTTGCATGACTAAATAAGTGTTGAAAGTGGCATAAAATATCTGCATGTCAGAAAGGAAGGGTGAGTTTGTGTTCACTGGTCTTCGCACCTCTGCAGGTCAAATCCCTTTCGGCGGTACAGTGAACGATTTTCCCATAACCCCTTTCCCACATGCAAACACTCCCTATAAATGAACTATCGAAAACATTGTGATAAAAACAGCCATTGCTCATCATGTTTTCCAAGGTCGTTTTGCTTGCATTGTTGGGGGTTTAGGCCGTTTTCAACAGCGTGTATGCCCAATTGCCATCACAGTGCACATACTCGTGTTTTTTGGGTGATTCTACCCAGCTAGGCAATAGGACTGAAAACAGTGTGGTAAGAGGAGCCATTGTTCATCGCACACTTACTGTTCACATACTCATGCGTCCTGGGTGATTCAACCCAGCTACTCAATAGTACTGAACACACTGTGACAAAGGGAGCAATTGCCCGTCCTGCTTTCAGAGGTCGTTGTGTTGGTATTTTTGGGCGTTTTAGGCCGTTTTCCACATCATTCCAGTCATACCACCCCGTCAGTTCACACTCTCGTAATCCCTGGGTGAATCAACCCAGCTATGCAATAGACCTGAACACATTGTGGCAAGAGAAGCAATTGCCCGCCATGCTTTAAAATGTCGTTTTGTTTGCACATACTCATGTTTTTAGAGTGATTCTACCCAGCTAGGCAATAGGACTGAAAACAGTGTGGTAAGAGGAGCCATTGTTCATTGCACACTTACTGTTCACATACTCGTGCGTCCTGGGGGATTCAACCCAGCTACTCAATAGTACTGAACACACTGTGACAAAGGGAGCAATTGCCCGTCCTGCTTTCAGAGGTCGTTGTGTTGGTATTTTTGGGTGTTTTAGGCCGTTTTCCACATCATTCCAGTCATACCACCCCGTCAGTTCACACTCTCGTGATCCCTGGGTGAATCAACCCAGCTATGCAATAGACCTGAACACATTGTGGCAAGAGAAGCAATTGCCCGCCATGCTTTAAAATGTCGTTTTGTTTGCACATACTCATGTTTTTAGAGTGATTCTACCCAGCTAGGCAATAGGACTGAAAACAGTGTGGAAAGGGGAGCCATTGCTAATCATGATTTCAAAGATCGTTTTGTTTGTATTGTTGGGTGTTTTACGCCGTTTTCAACAACATATATGTCAAATCACACTTACTGTTCACATACTCATGCGTCCTGGGTGATTCAACTCAGCTACTCAATAGTACTGAACACACTGTGACAAAGGGAGAAATTGCCCGTCCTGCTTTCAGAGGTCGTTTTGTTGGTATTTTTGGGTGTTTTAGGCCGTTTTCCACATCATTCCAGTCATACCACCCCGTCAGTTCACACTCTCGTGATCCCTGGGTGAATCAACCCAGCTATGCAATAGACCTGAACACATTGTGGCAAGAGAAGCAATTGCCCGCCATGCTTTAAAATGTCGTTTTGTTTGCATTGTGTATGGGTTTTGATATTGGAAGCGAGTTGTTGCATGACTAAATAAGTGTTGAAAGTGGCATAAAATATCTGCATGTCAGAAAGGAAGGGTGAGTTTGTGTTCACTGGTCTTCGCACCTCTGCAGGTCAAATCCCTTTCGGCGGTACAGTGAACGATTTTCCCATAACCCCTTTCCCACATGCAAACACTCCCTATAAATGAACTATCGAAAACATTGTGATAAAAACAGCCATTGCTCATCATGTTTTCCAAGGTCGTTTTGCTTGCATTGTTGGGGGTTTTAGGCCGTTTTCAACAGCATGTATGCCCAATTGCCATCACAGTGCACATACTCGTGTTTTTTGGGTGATTCTACCCAGCTAGGCAATAGGACTGAATACAGTGTGGTAAGAGGAGCCATTGTTCATCGCACACTTACTGTTCACATACTCGTGCGTCCTGGGGGATTCAACCCAGCTACTCAATAGTACTGAACACACTGTGACAAAGGGAGCAATTGCCCGTCCTGCTTTCAGAGGTCGTTGTGTTGGTATTTTTGGGTGTTTTAGGCCGTTTTCCACATCATTCCAGTCATACCACCCCGTCAGTTCACACTCTCGTGATCCCTGGGTGAATCAACCCAGCTATGCAAAGACCTGAACACATTGTGGCAAGAGAAGCAATTGCCCGCCATGCTTTAAAATGTCGTTTTGTTTGCACATACTCATGTTTTTAGAGTGATTCTACCCAGCTAGGCAATAGGACTGAAAACAGTGTGGAAAGGGGAGCCATTGCTAATCATGATTTCAAAGATCGTTTTGTTTGTATTGTTGGGTGTTTTACGCCGTTTTCAACAACATATATGTCAAATCACACTTACTGTTCACATACTCATGCGTCTGGGTGATTCAACTCAGCTACTCAATAGTACTGAACACACTGTGACAAAGGGAGAAATTGCCCGTCCTGCTTTCAGAGGTCGTTTTGTTGGTATTTTTGGGTGTTTTAGGCCGTTTTCCACATCATTCCAGTCATACCACCCCCGTCAGTTCACACTCTCGTGATCCCTGGGTGAATCAACCCAGCTATGCAATAGACCTGAACACATTGTGGCAAGAGAAGCAATTGCCCGCCATGCTTTAAAATGTCGTTTTGTTTGCATTGTGTATGGGTTTTGATATTGGAAGCGAGTTGTTGCATGACTAAATAAGTGTTGAAAGTGGCATAAAATATCTGCATGTCAGAAAGGAAGGGTGAGTTTGTGTTCACTGGTCTTCGCACCTCTGCAGGTCAAATACCTTTCGGCGGTACAGTGAACGATTTTCCCATAACCCCTTTCCCACATGCAAACACTCCTATAAATGAACTATCGAAAACATTGTGATAAAAACAGCCATTGCTCATCATGTTTTCCAAGGTCGTTTTGCTTGCATTGTTGGGGGTTTAGGCCGTTTTCACAGCATGTATGCCCAATTGCCATCACAGTGCACATACTCGTGTTTTTTGGGTGATTCTACCCAGCTAGGCAATAGGACTGAAAACAGTGTGGTAAGAGGAGCCATTGTTCATCGCACACTTACTGTTCACATACTCATGCGTCCTGGGTGATTCAACCCAGTACTCAATAGTACTGAACACACTGTGACAAAGGGAGCAATTGCCCGTCCTGCTTTCAGAGGTCGATGTGTTGGTATTTTTGGGCGTTTTAGGCCGTTTTCCACATCATTCCAGCCATACCACCCCGTCAGTTCACACTCTCGTAATCCCTGGGTGAATCAACCCAGCTATGCAATAGACCTGAACACATTGTGGCAAGAGAAGCAATTGCCCGCCATGCTTTAAAATGTCGTTTTGTTTGCACATACTCATGTTTTTAGAGTGATTCTACCCAGCTAGGCAATAGGACTGAAAACAGTGTGGTAAGAGGAGCCATTGTTCATTGCACACTTACTGTTCACATACTCGTGCGTCCTGGGTGATTCAACCCAGCTACTCAATAGTACTGAACACACTGTGACAAAGGGAGCAATTGCCCGTCCTGCTTTCAGAGGTCGTTGTGTTGGTATCTTTGGGTGTTTTAGGCCGTTTTCCACATCATTCCAGTCATACCACCCCGTCAGTTCACACTCTCGTGATCCCTGGGTGAATCAACCCAGCTATGCAATAGACCTGAACACATTGTGGCAAGAGAAGCAATTGCCCGCCATGCTTTAAAATGTCGTTTGTTTGCACATACTCATGTTTTTAGAGTGATTCTACCCAGCTAGGCAATAGGACTGAAAACAGTGTGGAAAGGGGAGCCATTGCTAATCATGATTTCAAAGATCGTTTTGTTTGTATTGTTGGGTGTTTTACGCCGTTTTCAACAACATATATGTCAAATCACACTTACTGTTCACATACTCATGCGTCCTGGGTGATTCAACTCAGCTACTCAATAGTACTGAACACACTGTGACAAAGGGAGAAATTGCCCGTCCTGCTTTCAGAGGTCGTTTTGTTGTATTTTTGGGTGTTTTAGGCCGTTTTCCACATCATTCCAGTCATACCACCCCGTCAGTTCACACTCTCGTGATCCCTGGGTGAATCAACCCAGCTATGCAATAGACCTGAACACATTGTGGCAAGAGAAGCAATTGCCCGCCATGCTTTAAAATGTCGTTTTGTTTGCATTGTGTATGGGTTTTGATATTGGAAGCGAGTTGTTGCATGACTAAATAAGTGTTGAAAGTGGCATAAAATATCTGCATGTCAGAACGGAAGGGTGAGTTTGTGTTCACTGGTCTTCGCACCTCTGCAGGTCAAATCCCTTTCGGCGGTACAGTGAACGATTTTCCCATAACCCCTTTCCACATGCAAACACTCCCTATAAATGAACTATCGAAAACATTGTGATAAAAACAGCCATTGCTCATCATGTTTTCCAAGGTCGTTTTGCTTGCATTGTTGGGGTTTTAGGCCGTTTTCAACAGCATGTATGCCCAATTGCCATCACAGTGCACATACTCGTGTTTTTTGGGTGATTCTACCCAGCTAGGCAATAGGACGGAAAACAGTGTGGTAAGAGGAGCCATTGTTCATCGCACACTTACTGTTCACATACTCATGCGTCCTGGGTGATTCAACCCAGCTACTCAATAGTACTGAACACACTGTGACAAAGGGAGCAATTGCCCGTCCTGCTTTCAGAGGTCGTTGTGTTGGTATTTTGGGTGTTTCAGGCCGTTTTCCACATCATTCCAGTCATACCACCCCGTCAGTTCACACTCTCGTGATCCCTGGGTGAATCAACCCAGCTATGCAATAGACCTGAACACATTGTGGAAAGAGAAGCAATTGCCCGCCATGCTTTAAAATGTCGTTTTGTTTGCACATACTCATGTTTTTAGAGTGATTCTACCCAGCTAGGCAATAGGACTGAAAACAGTGTGGAAAGGGGAGCCATTGCTTATCATGATTTCAAAGATCGTTTTGTTTGAATTGTTGGGTGTTTTACTCCGTTTTCAACATCATATATGTCAAATCACACTTACTGTTCACATACTCATGCGTCCTGGGTGATTCAACTCAGCTACTCAATAGTACTGAACACACTGTGACAAAGGGAGAAATTGCCCGTTCCTGCTTTCAGAGCGTGTTGTGTTTGGTCTTTTTTTTGGGTGTTTTAGGCCGTTTTCCACATCATTCCAGTCATACCACCCCGTCAGTTCACACTCGCGTGATCCCTGGGTGAATCAACCCAGCTATGCAATAGACCTGAACACATTGTGGCAAGAGAAGCAATTGCCCGCCATGCTTTAAAATGTCGTTTTGTTTGCATTGTATATGGGTTTTGATATTGGAAGCGAGTTGTTGCATGACTAAATAAGTGTTGAAAGTGGCATAAAATATCTGCATGTCAGAAAGGAAGGGTGAGTTTGTGTTCACTGGTCTTCGCACATCTGCAGGTCAAATCCCTTTCGGCGGTACAGTGAACGATTTTCCCATAACCCCTTTCCCACATGCAAACACTCCCTATAAATGAACTATCGAAAACATATTGTGATAAAAACAGCCATTGCTCATCATGTTTTCCAAGGTCGTTTTGCTTGCATTGTTGGGGTTTTAGGCCGTTTTCAACAGCATGTATGCCCAATTGCCATCACAGTGCACATACTCGTGTTTTTTGGGTGATTCTACCCAGCTAGGCAATAGGACGGAAAACAGTGTGGTAAGAGGAGCCATTGTTCATCGCACACTTACTGTTCACATACTCATGCGTCCTGGGTGATTCAACCCAGCTACTCAATAGTACTGAACACACTGTGACAAAGGGAGCAATTGCCCGTCCTGCTTTCAGAGGTCGTTGTGTTGGTATTTTTGGGTGTTTCAGGCCGTTTTCCACATCATTCCAGTCATACCACCCCGTCAGTTCACACTCTCGTGATCCCTGGGTGAATCAACCCAGCTATGCAATAGACCTGAACACATTGTGGCAAGAGAAGCAATTGCCCGCCATGCTTTAAAATGTCGTTTTGTTTGCACATACTCATGTTTTTAGAGTGATTCTACCCAGCTAGGCAATAGGACTGAAAACAGTGTGGAAAGGGGAGCCATTGCTTATCATGATTTCAAAGATCGTTTTGTTTGAATTGTTGGGTGTTTTACGCCGTTTTCAACATCATATATGTCAAATCACACTTACTGTTCACATACTCATGCGTCCTGGGTGATTCAACTCAGCTACTCAATAGTACTGAACACACTGTGACAAAGGGAGAAATTGCCCGTCCTGCTTTCAGAGGTCGTTTTGTTGGTATTTTTGGTGTTTTAGGCCGTTTTCCACATCATCCCAGTCATACCACCCGTCAGTTCACACTCGCGTGATACCTGGGTGAATCAACCCAGCTATGCAATAGACCTGAACACATTGTGGCAAGAGAAGCAATTGCCCGCCATGCTTTAAAATGTCGTTTTGTTTGCATTGTATATGGGTTTTGATATTGGAAGCGAGTTGTTGCATGACTAAATAAGTGTTGAAAGTGGCATAAAATATCTGCATGTCAGAAAGGAAGGGTGAGTTTGTGTTCACTGGTCTTCGCACATCTGCAGGTCAAATCCCTTTCGGCGGTACAGTGAACGATTTTCCCATAACCCCTTTCCCACATGCAAACACTCCCTATAAATGAACTATCGAAAACATTGTGATAAAAACAGCCATTGCTCATCATGTTTTCCAAGGTCGTTTTGCTTGCATTGTTGGGGTTTTAGGCCGTTTTCAACAGCATGTATGCCCAATTGCCATCACAGTGCACATACTCGTGTTTTTTGGGTGATTCTACCCAGCTAGGCAATAGGACTGAAAACAGTGTGGTAAGAGGAGCCATTGTTCATCGCACACTTACTGTTCACATACTCATGCGTCATGGGTGATTCAACCCAGCTACTCAATAGTACTGAACACACTGTGACAAAGGGAGCAATTGCCCGTCCTGCTTTCAGAGGTCGTTGTGTTGGTATTTTTGGGTGTTTCAGGCCGTTTTCCACATCATTCTAGTCATACCACCCCGTCAGTTCACACTCTCGTGATCCCTGGGTGAATCAACCCAGCTATGCAATAGACCTGAACACATTGTGGCAAGAGAAGCAATTGCCCGCCATGCTTTAAAATGTCGTTTTGTTTGCACATACTCATGTTTTTAGAGTGATTCTACCCAGCTAGGCAATAGGACTGAAAACAGTGTGGAAAGGGGAGCCATTGCTTATCATGATTTCAAAGATCGTTTTGTTTGAATTGTTGGGTGTTTTACGCCGTTTTCAACATCATATATGTCAAATCACACTTACTGTTCACATACTCATGCGTCCTGGGTGATTCAACTCAGCTACTCAATAGTACTGAACACACTGTGACAAAGGGAGAAATTGCCCGTCCTGCTTTCAGAGGTCGTTGTGTTGGTATTTTTGGGTGTTTCAGGCCGTTTTCCACATCATTCCAGTCATACCACCCGTCAGTTCACACTCTCGTGATCCCTGGGTGAATCAACCCAGCTATGCAATAGACCTGAACACATTGTGGCAAGAGAAGCAATTGCCCGCCATGCTTTAAAATGTCGTTTTGTTTGCACATACTCATGTTTTTAGAGTGATTCTACCCAGCTAGGCAATAGGACTGAAAACAGTGTGGAAAGGGGAGCCATTGCTTATCATGATTTCAAAGATCGTTTTGTTTGAATTGTTGGGTGTTTTACGCCGTTTTCAACATCATATATGTCAAATCACACTTACTGTTCACATACTCATGCGTCCTGGGTGATTCAACTCAGCTACTCAATAGTACTGAACACACTGTGACAAAGGGAGAAATTGCCCGTCCTGCTTTCAGAGGTCGTTTTGTTGGTATTTTTGGGTGTTTTAGGCCGTTTTCCACATCATTCCAGTCATACCACCCCGTCAGTTCACACTCGCGTGATCCCTGGGTGAATCAACCAAGCTATGCAATAGACCCTGAACACATTGTGGCAAGAGAAGCAATTGCCCGCCATGCTTTAAAATGTCGTTTTGTTTGCATTGTGTATGGGTTTTGATATTGGAAGCGAGTTGTTGCATGACTAAATAAGTGTTGAAAGTGGCATAAAATATCTGCATGTCAGAAAGGAAGGGTGAGTTTGTGTTCACTGGTCTTCGCACCTCTGCAGGTCAAATCCCTTTCGGCGGTACAGTGAACGATTTCCCATAACCCCTTTCCCACATGCAAACACTCCCTATAAATGAACTATCAAAAACATTGTGATAAAAACAGCCATTGCTCATCATGTTTTCCAAGGTCGTTTTGCTTGCATTGTTGGGGTTTTAGGCTGTTTTCAACAGCATGTATGCCAATTGCCATCACAGTGCACATACTCGTGTTTTTTGGGTGATTCTACCCAGCTAGGCAATAGGACTGAAAACAGTGTGGTAAGAGGAGCCATTGTTCATCGTGTTTTCAAAGGTCGTTTTGATTGCGTTGTTGGTTGTTTTAGGCCGTCTTCAACAGCATTTATGTTAAATACACCTCACTGCTCACACACACATGCTTCCTGGGTGAATCAACCCATCTACGCGATAGGACTGAAAACAGTGTGGTATAAGGAGCCATTGCTCATCTTGTTTTCAAAGGTCAATGTGATTGCATTGTTGGGGTTTATAGGAGGCCGTTTTCAACAGCCTTTATGTCCAGTCACTCTCACAGTTCACAAACTCATGGGACCTGGGAGAATCAACCCAGCTATGCGTTAGGACTGAAAACAGTGTGGAAAGAGGAGCCATTGCTAATCATGATTTCAAAGGTCAATTTGTTTGTATTGTTGGGTGTTTTACGCCGGTTTCAACATCATATATGTCAAATCACCCGCACTGTTCACATACTCATGCGTCCTGGGTGATTCAATCCAGCTACTCAATAGTACTGAACACAGTGTGACAAAGGGAGCAATTGCCCGCCCTGCTTTCAGAGGTCGTTTTGTTTGTATTGTTGCGTGTTTCAGGCCGTTTTCAACATCATTCCAGTCATACCACCCCGTCAGTTCACACGCTCGTGATCCCTGGGTGAATCAACCCAGCTATGCAATAGACCTGAACACATTGTGGCAAGAGAAGCAATTGCCCGCCATGCTTTAAAATGTCGTTTTGTTTGCACATACTCATGTTTTTTGAATGATTCTACCCAGCTAGGCAATAGGACTGAAAACAGTGTGGAAAGAGGAGCCATTGCCCATCGTGCTTTCAATGGTCGTTTTGATTGCGTTGTTGGGTGTTTCAAGCCGTTTTCAACATCATATATGTCAAAACGCACGCACTGTTCATATACTCATGCGTCCTGGGTGATTCAACCCAGCTATGCGTTAGGAATGAAAACAGTGTGGAAAGAGGAGCCATTGCTAATCATGATTTCAAAGGTCGTTTTGTTTGTATTGCTGGGTGTTTTACGCCGTTTTCAACATCAGATATGTCAAATCACACGCACTGTTCATATACTCATGCGTCCTGGTGATTCAACCCAGCTACTCAATAGTACTGAACACACTGTGACAAAAGGGAGCAATTGCCCGTCCTGCTTTCAGAGATCGTTTTGTTTGTATTGTTGGGTGTTTTAGGCCGTTTTCCACATCATTCAAGTCATACCTCCCCGTCAGTTCACACACTCGTGATCCCTGGGTGAATCAACCCAGCTATGCAATTGACATGAACACATTGTGGTAAGAGAAGCACTTGCCCGCCATGCTTTAAAATGTCGTTTTGTTTGCACATACTCATGTTTTTAGAGTGATTCTACCCAGCTAGGCAATTTGACTGAAAACAATGTGGTAAGAGGAGCCATTGCCCATCGTGCTTTCAATGGTCGTTTTCATTGCGTTGTTGGGTGTTTTACGCCGTTTTCAACATCATATATGTCAAATCACACTTAATGTTCACATACTCATGCGTCCTGGGTGATTCAACCCAGCTACTCAATAGTACTGAACACACTGTGACAAAGGAAGCAATTGCCCGTCCTGATTTCAGAGGTCGTTTTGTTGGTACTTTTGGATGTTTTAGGTCAACCCAGCCATGCAATAGACCTGAACACATTGTGGCAAGATAAGCAATTGCCCGCCATGCTTTAAAATGTTGTTTTGTTTGCATTGTATGGGTTTTGATCTTGGAAGCGAGTTGTTGCATGACTAAATAAGTGTTGAAAGTGGCATAAAATATCTGCATGTCAGAAAGGAAGGGTGAGTTTGTGTTCACTGGTCTTCGCACCTTTGCAGGTCAAATCCCTTTCGGCGGTACAGTGAACGATTTTCCCATAACCCCGTTCCCACATGCATACTCTCCTTATAAATGAACTATCAAAAACATTGTGATAAAATCAGCCATTGCTCATCATGTTTTCCAAGGTCGTTTTGCTTGCATTGTTGGGGTTTTAGGCCGTTTTCAACAGCATGTATGCCCAATTGCCATCACAGTGCACATACTCGTGTTTTTTGGGTGATTCTACCCAGCTAGGCAGTAGTACTGAAAAAGGTGTGGTAAGCGGAGCCATTGGTCATCGTGTTTTCAAAGGTCGTTTTGATTGCGTTGTTGGTTGTTTTAGGCCGTTTTCAACAGCATTTATGTGAAATACACCTCACTGCTCACACACACATGCTTCCTGGGTGAATCAACCCATCTACGCGATAGGACTGAAAACAGTGTGGTATATAATGAATTTAGGAG
>JASEVX010000006.1:79086541-79173192 GCA_031761405.1 Serripes groenlandicus
TAAAGGGGCTGTTTGGTTCAGATTCTTCCAAAAGCACCTAATTTGGCCCGAAGGTCGCCCATGCCATACTTGTTACATTTTTGATGGGCGCCAAGAGTGGTGCCCCCTGGGGCCGCCATATTGGGAAAAATCCAAAAATGGCCGCCATATTGGGAAAATCCAAAATGGCCGCCATCCGGGTTAGATGTCATTCGCAGGTATATAACTAAAAAGGGCAAGAAATTTTGAATGATACCACATTTTAGGGGTTTTCGGGGTCGGGGAATCCGATAAAGATGTTAATTCAATTATTTGAAGTCAAGTTTACCCCTCATCAACACGGTAAAGGTCATTGTTGGGGTCAACCCGGTGTTTTTGGGTGTCTCATCGTCATCTCGAAAATCCTTTCCCATTATCAGCTGTATGTTGCACAAGTTTGACATATCTCCATATCAAAGAAAGAATTGAAGGTGGCTGATGAGCTAGCCAGGACATATAGGTCACACAATGGTCAAGAGGACGCACTTATATTCATGCGGGCTGCCGTGATGATGCACAAGTTTTGTCTACAGAGTCAAGACCCATTCGACGGCTCCTTCCCCCTTACTGCCTAACGGCTTCAGGAAATGAGGAGTTTCTTTAACATAGTGCTCCAGGGTCCATCAGCTCTTCATGGGCGTGAGAAGATTGGTGGCGACGTCAATCTGGAACAAACAGATGTATTTGCACCCAGACTCGGCAACAGCGAAGTCAGACCACACCTTGATGTGCGAGGTGCAAAGGTCAAGGATGAGGCGTGGATGGAACACGTCAGCAGGGTGCTAAGAAGCAAGGCACGCTGGCAAAGGATGACGTCATCACCTGGTTGGGTTACAACTCGATGCTATCAAGCGACGATTCGGTGAAGCCCCCCTGCCGAGATCGGGGTGTATCCCCTATTCCCATACAAGGCTGCATCTGCATCTTCAATGAAGCACGCGATGGAGCTGATGATGCAGGCGACTGAGTTCCTCAACCCAGGCCAGATCAGCGTTCTTGGTGCAGATCAGCCACTGTATGCTCTCATCAAACTTATTCAATGGCAATACCCTGACACTTTGCGCCTAGTCCGAGTATTGTCAGAATGTAATGGGACCACCTGAATCATTCAATATATGTGATCAACTTTCCCAAACTCTACCCCAGTTCAAGTTCTGGTCAACCATAATCGAGCTGTCCCGTTTTGTGCGGTCACTGCAGGAGGGGGACTTTGCTCTATATGTGCAAGCATGTGACGAACTATGCGACTGGTTTCACGCAATGGACCAGACAAACTATGCGCGTTGGCTGCCGATACATGTACGCGTCATGGTTGAGCTAGCCGAGAAACACCCTCAAGTACATGCTGAATTCCTGAAGGGCAATTTTGTTGTGCAGAAATCAGCTAGAAAGTTCAGCCTCATGGCCAAGGACCAAGCCCATGAACAGTCCAACAAAAGCCTCCAGACACATGGTGGAGCTGTTGGACTTCATGAGAAGCCAGAAGCCCTTACACTGTTTATTGCTGGCCGGACCTGACTGCACGCGGTTAATTGATGAGTTTGAGGCCATCAATGACTGACGATTGTCATCTACCGCTCATCACGAGGAAGGACACGGCTTGCAATTGAAGTTTCAACAGGATGTACTATCGTTCATCAGGGTGTAGAACAGCTGGGCAATCCTTTCTTTGCTACAAGTCAGGAGCTCATAGTACTTGATACACAAAATGTCATGGAATATGCCGTTGCTACTTCTCTAATCTAAAATCCGTGAAGCTGGCCAAAACCTGCATGCAGCATATTGTCAGGGAAAGATTGGAAAAGCTTCAGTACCAGTATCTGATACAATCAAGCGGAATAACATGCTAATCTTCGCCAACCGACCTGACCCCAAGAGAAAAGGTACAAAGGACAGTGGCGTCTAGAGGCAGAATATGATGTAAATCACACAACTTTTCTCTCATTCCAGTCACGTCCCGATGCCGACATGACATACTTCTTTCGGTTCGAAAATCAGAGAGAGCCACCGAGCCTTGGGGATCGAGGGTTGTTGCGATCTGGGACAAAATCAGACATTCTTAAGTGCCTCAATGCACCCACTGGCTGCGCAGCTGCAGGCAAACAGCCACCGTTGTGATGTTGGATATGGCAGCTGTTATCCACATGGTACGACCCACAACAGCTAAGACATTCAGCGAGTATGTGTCGCTCCATATAGTACCATATCTGGAGGCCCAAATAACAAATAGTACCTAACGCATTGACGCTGTATGGGATAATTACCCAGAGGAAACTAACATCAAAGCCCTCACGCAGCAACGACCTGAGAATGGCCCATAGGAAAGAGTCGGCGATGGCAGTACTCCAATCCCGAAGCGTGACTGGAACAGCGGATTCCTGAAAAATGAGGAGAACAAAAAGGAGCTATTCTCTTTTATCAGCACACATATCTCCAAGGCTGACATGAGCGGAAAGCTGCTTCTGAGTACCCGCTTCGAGACCGTACTCTCCATCAAGCAGTGTGACCTCACAACACTTCAACCTTGCAACCATTCCGAGGGGGACACCAGGATCCTCCTACATCTGGCACATGCAGCAATGCAGGGTCATACTACAGCCTATGTTCGTACTGTGGACAGCGATGTCGTAGTTTTGACAATCCAGTTTTTCCCTGCAGAGTCCCTGAGCCTATCAGAGCACTGGGTGGTCTTCGGTACTGGTAAAACCTACCGTGACATACCAGTCCATACCATCTACTCTGATATTGGCCCGTCGAAATGCTTGGCATTACCACTCTTTCACAGCTTAACGGGATGTGACACAACTTCACAGTTTCTTTGATGTGGCAGGAAGACAGCATGGGCAGCATGGACAAGCATACCGGATCTCACCGACACACTAGTGGCTCTCACGCATGACCCTGACTTCTTCATTATTGAATATGTGCATTTGCATCGCCTCGAACGCTTTGTCATAGTAATGTAAAGCAAGGGGTGTAGTACAGCTGGTGTCAACGCGGCTAGACACCAACTCTTCACCACTGGAAGCAGACTGCTGGAAAACATCCCACCTACCCAAGCAACACTGTTCCAGCATGTAAAGCGAGCGCTACTACAGGCGAGTTTCTACTGGCAACCTCGGTCCAACAGGAAATTCCTGACTTCAGCGAGTGGGGCTGGAACAAAGATGGCACCAGTACATGGCAGCCATCATGGACCACCCTCAACGACGCTCCAGTGTCATGAGCCATTCTTTTGCACTGTGGCTGCCTCAATGCATGCACAGGAAGGTGCAACCGCGCCGGCGTCCGATGCACGGCCCTCTGCAAATGCAAAGGCGGGTGCGTTAATAATGCTGGTGATAACCAGTAGTGCTGAAATCATAGAGTGCAATCCAGGACATATCATATAGTAATCAATATTAATCCGAATAATTTTAATTAGAATTGTTCCTGAATAATCTTTATTGATTTTTTAGTGGCCTTGAAGGGTAAAGTTGACCTCAGATCATTGAAATAACATCTTAATCGGATTCCTCGACCCTGAAAACCCCTAAAATGTGGTATCATTTATGATTCTAGCCCTTTTAGTTTCTTAACTGCGATTGACATATAACCCAGATGGCGGCCATTTTGGATTTTGCCAACATGGCGGCCCCATGGGGCGCCCCTCTTGGCGCCCACCAAAAATTGAAAATGTATGGCATGGGCGACCTCTGGGCCAAATTTGGTGCTTTTGGAAGAATCTGAACCAAAATATCCATAACACCCCTGACTACTAGCAGTCCTTTGACCAATCAACATGACTTGAAGGTATCTGAAATGAATCTGCCAACACATTTAGGAAGAGAAGAATGTTAAAGTTCTTTACAATCGAAACCTGAATTTTGCATAGATCCCAAAACTCTGAAGGTATTTTGGTGAGGACCTTGAGAGATGCATTCTGTGTAGTTTCATCCAAACTGGTTACAGAGGTAAATATGTTGACGGACGGATGTCGGATATAGAGCAATGAACATACAAAAAACGAATGTCTAATTGGTCAGTTAGACATTATACATTCGATTAGACATTCGCGAATTACGATATTTAGGTTCCAATTTCGTCGTAGGTCATTGTATATTCAAAAAACGAATGTCTAATTGGATAATAAGACATTAGTCATTTGATTAGACATTCGCAAATTAAGAGAATTAGGTACCAAATTCGTTGTAGGTCATTGTACATTCTAAAAACGAATGTCTAATTGGTCAGTTAGACATTAGACATTCGCAAATTAAGAGACTTAGGTAGCAAGTTCGTCGGAGGTCATTGTACATGCAAAAAACGAATGTCTAATTCGTCATTTAGACATTAGACATTCGATTAGACAGTCGCAAATTACCAAACGTAGGTTCCAAATTCGTCGGAGGTCATGTACATTCAAAAAACGAATGTCTAATTGGTCAGTTAGACATTATACATTCGATTAGACATTCGCGAATTACGATATTTAGGTTCCAAATTCGTCGTAGGTCATTGTATATTCAAAAAACGTATGTCTAATTGGTCAGTAAGACATTAGACATTCGATTAGACATTCGCAAATTAAGAGAATTAGGTACCAAATTCTTTGTAGGTCATGGTATATTCAAAAAACGAATGCCTAAATGGTCAGTTAGACATTAGACATTCGATAAGACATTCGCAAATTAAGAGACTTAGGTACCAAATTCGTCGGAGGTCATTGTACATGCAAAAAACGAATGTCTAATTGGTCAGTTAGACATTAGACATTCGATTAGACATTCGCAAATTACCAAACGTAGGTTCCAAATTCCTCGGAGGTCATGTTAATTCAAAAACGAATGTCCAATTAGTTAGTTAGACATTAGACATTCGATTAGACATTCGCGAATTACGATATTTAGGTTCCAAATTCGTCGTAGGTTATTCTACATTCAAAAAACGAATGTCTAATTGGTCAGATAGACATTCGATTAGACATTCGCAAATTAAGAGATTTAGGTACCAAATTCGTCGGAGGTCGTTGTACATGCAAAAAACGAATGTCTAATTGGTCAGTTAGACATTAGACATTCGATTAGACATTCGCAAATTACCAAACTTAGGTTCCGAATTCGTCGTAGGTCACTTCTACATTCAAAAGACGTATGTCTAAATGTCTAATTGGTCAGTTAGACATTAGACATTCGATTAGACATTCGCAAATTAAGAGATTTAGGTTCCAAATTCGTCGTAGGTCATTGTACATTCAAACACGAATGTCTTATTGGTCATTTAGACATTAGACATTTGAGTAGACATTCGCAAATTAAGAGATTTAGGTACCAAATCTTTGGAGGTCATCGTACATGCAAAAAACGAATGTCTAATTGGTCAGTTAAACATTAGATATTCGATTAGACATTTGCAAATTACCAAACTTAGGTTCCATATTTGTCGGAGGTAAATGTGCATCAACAAAAACGAATTTCTTAATGGTCAGTTAGACATTCGTTTTTTGAATGTATAAGGAATTTGGAACCTAAGTTTGGTAATTTGCGAATGTCTAATCAAATGTCTAATGTCTAACTGACCAATTAGACATTCGATTTTTGCATGTACATTGACCTCCGACGAATTTGGTACCTAAGTCTCTTAATTTGTGAATGTCTAATCGAATGTCTAATGTCTAACTGACTAATTAGACATTCGTTATTTGAATGTACAATGACCTACGACGAAATTTTTACCTAAATCTCTTAATTTGCGAATGTCTAATCGAATGTCTAATGTCTGACTGACCAATAAGACATTCGTGTTTTGAATGTACAATGACCTCCGACAAATTTGAAACCTAATTCTCTTAATTTGCGAATGTCTAATGTCTAACTGACCAATAAGACATTCGTTCTTTGAATGTATAATGACCTACGACGAATTTGGAATATAAATATCGTAATTCGCGAATGTCTAATCGAATGTCTAATGTCTAACTGACCAATAAGACATTCGTTCTTTGAATGTACAATGACCTACGACGAATTTGGAATCTAAATATCGTAATTCGCGAATGTCTAATCGAATGTCTAATGTCTAACTGACCAATTAAACATTCGTGTTTTGAATGTACATTGATTTCCGACGAATTTGGAACCTAAGTATGGAAATTTGCGAATGTCTAATCGAATGTCTAATGTCTAACTGACCAATTAGACATTCGTTTTTTGCATGTACAATGACCTCCGACGAATTCAATACCTAATTATCTTAATTTGCGAATGTCTAATCGAATGTCTTATGTCTTACTGACCAATTGTACATTCGTGTTTTGACCTACGACAAATTTGGAACCTAAATCTCTTAATTTGCGAATGTCTAATCGAATGTCTAATGTCTAACTGACCAATTAGACATTCGTTTTTTGAATGTACATTGACCTTTGACGAATTTGTAACCTAAGTTTTGTAATTTGCGAATGTCTAATCGAATGTCTCATGTCTAACTGACCAATTAGACATTCGATTTTGGTATGTACAATGACCTCCGACGAATTTGGTACCTAAGTCTCTTAATTTGCGAATGTCTAATCGAATGTCTAATGTCTAACTGACCAATTAGACATTCCTTTTTTGCATGTACAATGTCCTCCGACAAATTTGGTACCTTAATCTCTTAATGTGCGAATGTCTAATCGAATGTCTAATGTCTAACTGACCAATTAGACATTCGTTTTTTTAATGTACATCGATCTCCGACGAATTTGGAACCTAAGTATGGTAATTAGCGAATGGCTAATGTCTAACTGACCAATTAGTCATTCGTTTTTTGCATGTACAATGACCTCAGACAAATTTGGAACCTATGTTTTGTAACTTGCGAATGTCTAATCGAATGTCTAATGTCTAACTGACCAATTAGACATTCGTTTTTTGCATGTACGACGAATTTGGGCATTTCTCCCAATTCTGATACTGCAGCAACCAAAGTTCTCCATATCATTTAAATCGTTGAAATATTTTGAAAGAGGACCACCAAATGAAATTCCTGTGAAGTTAGGTTAAAATTGGTCCAGTAGTTTAGGAGAAGATGTCATTTAAAGCGTTAACAGATAACGACGAACAGACTGTGATCGGAATAGATATAAAAACATGAGTATTCCCAATCCATCATGTGTAAAACTATGAACATAAACTTTAGGGGTATTCCCAATCCCGTACTGTGTTAGCATATGAACATTAGCTTTAGGAGTATTCCCAATCCCATCATGTTTTAACATATGAACATGAGCTTAAGGGGTTTTCCCAATTCCGTCTTGTGTTAAAATATGAACATGAGCTTTAGGAGTATTCCTAATCCCATACTGTGTTAACATATGAACATTAACTTTAGGGGTATTCCCAATCCCACCATGTGTTAACATATGAACATTAGCTTTATCAGTTGCCCCATTATGTGTTAACACATGTTTGACGATGCACTTTAGGAGGAGTCCTACAATGTGAAACATCTAACCACGAGCTTCAGGAATAGCTTTATCTTAAGAAAACGTTTGGAAATATTGTGACTGAAAAATCCCTTCGGACTGCAATCATTGGTTGAATAAAGAAGGAAATAGATTAGCAGAAGGGATGCCAGTATTCAAAAGGTTTTATACAGTCATACGACCATAAGCTTCAGGCGTAGCCTGATCATGTTAAATCACATGGAAATTGACATTTTGCTGGTTGTCAATGTTCAAATTATTCTAATGGTTTCTATTTTTGTGTTCTTTCTACAGTGTGTAGTGTAGTGAATCTGTCTGCAATACCAATACCACTTAAACTCAGTTGCTCATACTCTTTATAAACTTCCTTTGGTAAACTCGTGTATACTCGTGTACAAGGTCTAATTCATCGGGAAGCCATCTAGTCATCCGATCTGTACTCGATCAACTAGACCTGTATACGACATGTACTCGAACTTGTACAACCCCAATCAGATGCATTTACTTGATCAACTCGATAATTTGCAGACCGCATCTGAACTCTACTCGAACATAGACGGCTTTTACCCGATTATAGCAGATCATACCCAACCGCCTCGGTATTCTATTCAAGGATCAAGGTCAAGGTCACAGCGGGCACTTTGGCGGGTTTTTCATAACTGGCCAGGATTCCATAGAAGCAATATCGAATACAACTACTGACTCCCGAACAAATTACTACAGTTTTATACCTAGTCTGCTGCTATCGTGCAGCGATCGTGCCCGATCGTACATGGTCGGGTATAAGTCGGGTAGAGGTCGACGAAAAGTCGGGCTTGTCGTGTTGATCGGGTAGACATCGGGAAGGGGTCGGGAAGGTCGAGCATAGGTCGAGTAGAAGTCGGGATGTGTGTCGGCAAGTGGTCTTGAAGTAGTCTGAAAGGGTCTTGAGTTGATCTAGTATGGTCCACTAAAGGTCTTGCAGAGGTCCCCTTCGGTTGTGTAGACCCCCGACCAAACACCTGGTCGAGCTTGGTCGCGGAATTTAGCCGGTCTGGGAGATTAAGGTACTCAGATCGGCGGTGAGAACGCACCATAATGATCCAGTACAGTTATATGAACGCGACGATTTTCATAAAACATTTCACTGGCGTTGGTATTAGGACTGTGTTAACTAAGACCTGCGCAGTATCTTTGAGTAGCGAAGCGCGCAATAATCTTAAATATCTAAGATGTAGACACATGTTTACAGTTATTAACCCACCTACAGATGCATTTTGACGCAATAGCAGCAGACGACTTTTGAAAACATTGTGGCCAAAGGTAAAATTGCTTAAGCATTTGTTTAACTTATATTGGAGTTCTCAAGCCTTAAGTTTTTCACTGATTTTCCAACAACATTATAATGATCTTTTTTCGGGAGATCTTAATCTTTTAAATGCAGTTTTGTTGAATCCATGATGAACTATTTCTCTCGTGCAGTCTCACCCTAAAATGCGTTGATGCAATTGGCAGGCTACAAACTCCGAAAAACTGGTTTTACTACTATGACCAGGGGCTAAAGCCCAAGGCTTAACACCGTAATAACATTTTTTTAAAGTATTTGGTATGGCCCGACCGGGGATCGAACCATGGTCTCCCGCCCCGGTACTAGCCAGTGTTCGATTCATATAAATTTGAGCGACGAAAACCAACCGTAAGGTATTTTAGATAAGTGTAGATTCAGACCAACTTGCATATCGGCGCTGTCTAATCAGACTCTGCGCTGTTCGCCAAATAGCCATAGAAGATTTCAAGAAATAACTGTTCTATAGAGTCCATTTTGGTCATGTAGAATGGATGCACAGATAAGTTTTTGTGCACAGGTATTATAATTACGTTTACTTAATTAATAACGCTTGATTTCTGTTTCCTGGAGACTTAACCAGTACTCGCGTCGTTGGTGTGGAAGATTTCTGTTTCCTGAAGACTTAACCAGTACTCGCGTCGTTGGTGTGGAAGATTTCTGTTTCCTGGAGACTCGCGCCGTTGGTGTGGAAGATTTCTGTTTCCTGGAGACTCAACCAGTACTCGCGCCGTTGGTGTGGTAGATTTCTGTTTCCTGGAGACTTAACCAGTACTCGCGCCGTTGGTGTGGAATATTTCTGTTTCCTGGAGACTTAACCAGTACTCGCGTCGTTGGTGTGGAAGATTTCTGTTTCCTGGAGACTTAACCAGTACTCGCGCCGTTGGTGTGGAATATTTCTGTTTCCTGGAGACTTAACCAGTACTCGCGCCGTTGGTGTGGAAGATTTCCGTTTCCTGGAGACTTAACCAGTACTCGCGCCGTTGGTGTGGAAGATTTCTGATTCCTGGAGACTCGCGCCGTTGGTGTGGAAGATTTTTGTTTCCTGGAGACTCAACCAGTACTCGCACCGTTGGTGTGGAATATTTCTGTTTCCTGGAGACTTAACCAGTACTCGCGTCGTTGGTGTGGAAGATTTCTGTTTCCTGGAGACTTAACCAGTACTCGCGCCGTTGGTGTGGAAGATTTCTGTTTCCTGGAGACTTAACCAGTACTCGCGTCGTTGGTGTGGAAGATTTCTGTTTCCTGGAGACTCGCGCCGTTGGTGTGGAAGATTTCTGTTTCCTGGAGACTCAACCAGTACTCGCGCCGTTGGTGTGGAAGATTTCTGTTTCCTGGAGACTTAACCAGTACTCGCGCCGTTGGTGTGGAATATTTCTGTTTCCTGGAGACTTAACCAGTACTCGCGTCGTTGGTCTGGAAGATTTCTGTTTCTTGGAGACTTAACCAGTACTCGCGTCGTTGGTGTGGAATATTTCTGTTTCCCGGAGACTTAACCAGTACTCGCGTCGTTGGTCTGGAAGATTTCTGTTTCCTGGAGACTTAACCAGTACTCGCCCCGTTGGTGTGGACGATTTCTGTTTCCTGGAGACTCAACCAGTACTCGCGCCGTTGGTGTGGAAGATTTCTGTTTCCTGGAGACTCAACCAGTACTCGCGCCGTTGGTGTGGAATATTTCTGTTTCCAGGAGACTTGACCAGTACTCGTGTCGTTGGTGTGGAATATTTCTGTTTCCTGGAGACTCAACCAGTACTCGCGCCGTTGGTGTGGAAGATTTCTGTTTGCTGGAGACTTAACCAGTACTCGCGCCGTTGGCGTGGAACAATTCCAAAGGCAGAACTCGCTCATAACGGGATTCGAATCCGGGACCTTTGGTACGAGAGACCGACGCTTTACCTTTGCACCACTCTCCTCCACACATTTATGATAAGGTTGTTGTTTTCTGGAACATCGCTCAATTTAGATACGCCGTTGGGGAGTGATATACACGTAGTTTCGACATCTTGCAAAGATACATGGGTGTGAACTAAGCCTGTTACAACTACGTGTCGGTTATATCACGCCGTTTCCTGCGTGAGTTATTAGCAGTACTGGTCCATTTATCCTGACACCAGCCAGTCAGTTACCAGTACTACTGGTCCATTTATCCTGACACCAGCCAGCCAGTTACCAGTACTACTGGTCCATTTATCCTGACACCAGCGAGTCAGCTCCAAACTCCTGAGCGCCAAACTCCTGAGCGCCAAGGAGGGAAACATCCATAGCTGAAGTTACACCGATGGTTAAATATCATCTGTCTACAGACTAGACTGGATTACCTGCCCCTATCACTATGTTAGAAAATGGTTGAGACTGTGCTTATACTTACTAAGATACTGTGGTAACGTTATGTCACTTCCTGTCGCAATTTGTCAACACAATACACCAACCTGTTTTAACGATAACTGATAAAATCAGCCGTCGTGAAATGCACTTGAAAACGATCATCTTTTTTTGTTTTCTTTATCATGATACCAATATTTGAAACGTCTTTTTTAATATCTCATCAAAAGACAATTACCAACCGACAAGAAAACAAAAAGAGCTCCTTTCGACGTCCTTGTCGCGTCGCACGCATTACTTCATAGATATTGAGACCAAATTAATCATGCTGTCACTTTTCTGAAAGTGGAATTAATAAAATAAAATCAATACTGTTTTCGAATTATGTGAAAGAAAAACTTAGAAATGAGTTGATTGATTGCTTCTGTCACATGCTGGTTAATAATATGTGTATACAAACTCTAAATTTTTAAGTTTCATATTTTTTATTTCAAACATAAATGCAATTAAATTACGATCTGTCTAGAAAAACGGAGCATTTATGATCCATTTGACTGAATGAGGTCTTGGCTCGGTTCTATGTCTTGTTCATTGTTCGTAACGTCCGCCGGGATACAGCGTCTCAATTTCAAAATGGGTACCATTAAAAAACAGGCTACAGTAATGAGAATAGCTATCATAAAGAACACGTTTTCATATCTGTGTGTTACATCATAAAGGTAACCTGAAATGTAAGAATTACGTTTTTGAAAATCATCTTTAAATTCTCTGAAACATAACATAACATATGAGCCGTTCCACGAGAACACCAACAGTGTAGACTCAGCGTAAAGCATCGACCGGATCAGCCTAAGCATGCCCCGCAGGCTTACCCGGATAGACACTTTTCGCCTCCTGTGGATTTTCTGTTTCAGGAATCACTACTCTATCTACCCCCCTTAGACGGAATGTATCGGCCGGATCAGTCTGCGCGGACAGCGCAGGCTGATCTGGTCGATACATTACGCAGATATATTGATATGAGCCGTCCCGCGAGAAAACCAACAGTGTGGACTCAGCGTAAAGCATCGACCGGATCAGCCTAAGCATGCCGCGCAGGCTTACCCGGATAGACACTTTTCGCCTCCTGTGGATTTTCTGTTTCAGGAATAACTAATCTATACCTCTATCACCCTAAGACCGAATGTATCGGCCCGAATTAGCCTGCGCGGACTGCGCAGAGTCCATAATGTTGGTTTTCTCGTGGAACGGCTCAATTAATCCTATATCTGATGCAGCTGCGGCGATACACATCTGCGTAATGTATCGACCAGATCAGCCTGCGCTATCCGCGCAGACTGATCCGGCCGACACATTCCGTCTTAGGGGGATACATATATAGAGTACTGATTCCTGTAACAGAAAATCCACAGGAGGCGAAAAGTGTCTGTGTGGCATGGTTAGGCTGATCTGGATCGATACTTTACGCAGAGTCCACAATGTTGGTTTTCTCGTGGAACGGCTCATATCATCTGCGTAATGTATCGACCAGATCAGCCTGCGCTGTCCGCGCAGACTGATCCGGCCGACACATTCCGTCTTAGGGGGAAAGATGTATAGAGTAGTGATTCCTGAAACAGAAAATCCACAGGAGGCGAAAAGTGTCTATCCGGGTAAGCCTGTGTGGCATGGTTAGGCTGATCTGGGTCGATACATTACGCAGAGTCCACAATGGTGGTTTTCTCGTGGAACGGCTCATATCATAATCTTTATTACTTATAGCCAAATAACATTTTACGTCAAACAATGTTGAGTATGAGAATCATAAGTCTTTTCCGAGAAGTTGGAGATGTAAAAGTCGTTTTTGAAATCAATATATATTTAAGCTTGGAACGTTTTGAAAACATTGGGAACCGTGAGAGCAAATCAAACAACTGGCATATATGCGTCTTTAGTTGACCTTGAATTTTGCTTATAAACATTAATGACGTTTCCCTTTGAAAACGGATAATGAATCGTTTTCATAACTATAATATTTACCTTCCTTGTCGGGAATCTTGATAATTGAATTTCTTAAATGTTGAATTGAGAAAGATCAAATAAAATGTCACTATACAACTACATGTACACAAATAATTATATATAGAAACTGATATAATCAAAGTACTGAAAGTACCGAAGGTATAATTGCAATCGGTTAAGAGGAGATGCAGAAGTGCATATAGAAATATTTATCTAAACAAAATCCTGACATGACAGACAAGTAATGATACATCAGGCAAGAATGAAATATTTTCAAGATCATAAACTCTTGTTGGTCTTGCGAAAATTAATTGACCCCAACCCCGAATATATAATTCAGAGCACATTTAACCTTTCTTAATGATCATATTACAAAATGGCTCTATGGTAATCCTACCATGAACATTCGTGACAGTACAATGTCTTCCTATCTATTGACTGTACTGAACCAACTGACGCATTCATAGTATTCAATATATTAATGTTATATCAATGATAACAGTAAACTTAGAAATTTATTCTACAAAACAGTTGTATTTTGAATGATTTTCTGGTTGTTCATCTCCAGTATTATACTTTACTTTTATTGTCTTTAAAACAAAATGTATTGCAAGCTTCTATTTTGACAGAAAACGTGAATAAAAAAAGAACAAATTAACATAAAAAGGCCTAACCAAAAACAATGTAATAATATACAAAAGGGTTTTGCATATCCAAATCAGAGGACAAGTGTGGGCCTTGACTCGGTAACTTGAGTGATGTCCATGTAGGATATGTGTAACTGCTTATGTCTGAGAAAATTTCCACTCATTTACAAATGTATCATAAAATCAGACAAAACATTAAATATAAATGGAACTATTAAGTTTTGTAATGTTGCCCTTTTCTGATGCCGTATGGCTGCCATGTTTTTCAACCAATCAATGCAGCTTATGCAAATCTTGTAGAGGGACACTCAAGGAACATTTGTACATGACTATCTTGTAATCTAACAAGTGGATTCAGAGAAGACGAATTTTACATTTTAGGCATTATACTTCCTTCCTGCCACCGCAGCAACAAACGTTGTATTTATAATTGATATCTTTAAACATATTTGAAAGGGGACCACCAATGGAACATTCCTGTGAAATCTTGTCGATATTTGCCCGGTGGATTAGGATGAGATGTCATTTGAAGTTAAAAGTTTAATATACCCCTTTTCTGATAAGCCTGGTAACTATATCTTTCAACCAGTCAATATGGCTTAGAAAATTATAAAGGAGCAAATCAGACAATCATTTTTCATAAGAATGGAGTTTTAAATTTTGGACATTTTGTCCTTTTCTGATGCGCCTCGCTGCCCTACAAAGTATGGCTTGAACAATTTTCGTAGATAGTCATTAAAGAAACATTTCTACTAAATAACCTTGTAATCGGACAACCGGATTTAGAGGAGAATAATTTTAAATATTGGGCATTTTAATCCCGTTCTGCTACCGCACAAACAAGAATTATACATATATCTTTGAACATGATTAAGAAAAGGAAAACCAAAAGAACATTCCTTGTTTTTTTTGTCCAGTAGACTACAGTGGATAAGGATGAGATGTTATTTGAAGCTAAACGTTAATTGTTCACATTTTTAGATGCCACCTGGTTTCTACGACTTTCAACCAATCCATAAGACTTAAAACATGTAGAGGGTCACTGAATAAACAGTTCTGCTAATATATCTTGAAATCAGGCAAGCACTTTCACAAAAAATGTAGTTTTAATATTATGTCATTTTTCTCCTTTTATTATACCGCGGTGTTTAAGACCAATCAATATGATTGTATTTGTAGTGAGTTATCAAATTAACATTTCTACCACATTATATTTGCATCAGACAAGCTAATTCAGAGAAGAATGTTGTTAAAAATCGGGGAAAATTTACCCTTTCTGATGCCGCAGCCAGTTCTCCGAAGAAAATAAATATACCGGGCAATTTCCTCTTTTGCCACAATATTTCAAACATTTGTCTGCTGCAGAGGTCTCACAAAAGGTCTATATGTGGGCAAGGGTTGATATCTCAGGTTTATTTTTCTGAACATTACAGAATAGCATAGAAAACATTGTGGCAAAAGGAGATATTGCTCTTTATTGCACAATGTTTTCAAAAGTTGTCTGCTGCAAATGCTTCTGCGCGCTGGAACAATGCTATTATGTTATTGCTAAAATCACAAAGAAATCTTTGTTACTTAACTATTTATGTAACTAGGGGGAAATGAGTGTGCGTAGTGATATTCTCATCACTTAAATATTATATTGACACATTCAGAGAATTGTAATTTTATTTCTTTACTTAAAATTTTAATTATTTGACTTTTGCTCATGTATGCAATCAAAATTCAGTCAAAAATGTTTTGCACAATCTTTTTAGTGTACGGATTTTTGTGTTCTCAGCCATTTACATCACGTAACTTAAAATGTCACTATAGATATGGAATCCTTGCTATAGCAAGTCTACCAAAAATCGCTTCAAAAAGCTGCAATAAATATTGGTTGCCAAACTCAAATTCCTTTTGTGTTTTGCTAATGATAACATATTTTTTAAATATACTATATTAATGCCAGGGACGTAGATACGCTCATGTCTGCTTTCCAAATGGCTGAATTGCCGAGGGCGAGCGTTAACAATCCAAGAACATCGTCATCATATGTTTCTGTTCATGCGCATCTTATCGGAATTGACACCCAAGGACGTAAATAGTGTAGCTAAAGGAAATATGTTTTTATCCTTTTTAGCAAGTGGCTCTTTAGGGCCGATTGTCATAGTAGGCGAAATCCGAGGACACTCATCATTTTGAGACTGGAATCTACACTAGATTTTTACAATATCGTCATTGAATTACTTCACAGCTGTCTTTCTATACCAGCTCTCCGTTTCTGAACACAATATCGGGTTCAGAGAGTTGTTTTGGTAGTCGCAGATCGTATATAATGTATGGACAAATTAAAGCAGTATCTGCATACTTTCTTCAGGTGTCATTCACACAATGAACACATTAAAGCAGTATGTGCATACTTTCCGCAGGTGTAATTATGATTGCGATTTCATAATTGAATTTGAATTGATGACTTTACATTTGAAAGGGGAGAGTGCGGTGTCTTAACTAATTAACTTATGAATGAAGGTGTATCTAATCAAATCGACGCCTATATTTTTATATAACCCATGCATTTCATGTTACTATTTGTAGTTTTAAATATTCTACTAAGCTATTCAGCAGTTCCTTCATTTAATGTTGTACACATACACAACACGGACCTTATGTTTATAATTTCAAAATTCATTCGCATCGTGGTGCAAAATCGCTAGTACAGTATAAATACCAATAGAAATTGTGTATCGTAAAAAACACTACAGAGTAAAACGTACCACCGACCGATCTATAAGTACCTTCAGATCAACAACTTCTACAACCTGCTCATTGAATATTCACACTTATTGAGAATTTGAAAGAATACAAAACAGTGCATGTATTTGTTCACCTATGTTATGGAAAAATAACGTGTTCAGTTGTTTTGAGGCAGCTGTGACTGTGACTGTATAAAGCCATGCTAGACTGACCCCTACAATTTGGATTATTTTGTATTAACGCAGTTTACTGTAAAATAACCATTCATTATTGTTCTATTATAGCACAGTGAAAATATAATTTTGTTTATGAAATGAATCATGTTAATTTGAAAAGTATTATATCAATTATTGCAAACAAGGTAAAACAAATATGCCACATTTTTTTGTATTTAGTAACAAGAAAATGTAGATACAGATTGTTTATTTTTTGCTTTGATATTTTAATTGGAATTTCAATATAGTTTTCATTGTTATGCAGCGTTCCTTTGATTCTGATATAGCATGCATTGTAATTAATGCATCAATGCAACGACCTCTGTGAAATACCGCCAGTCAAATATAAAAACAAGAGGGCCATGATGGCCCTTGTGTCGCTCACCTGATTTTTTTTTCCTTTAGCTATATAAGCCTCGCCCCCTGGCAGCCATAGTTTCCGACCAATCAACTTGGCTTGTAGGAATCTGATAGAGGGTCACCCTAGGAACATTTCTACAAAATTATTTGAAAATCGGCCAGATACTTTTGGAGGAGAAGATTTTTTAAGTTTTCACTATAGCCATATAATGCAAAATAGCCCTGCCTACTGGCGGCCATGTTTTTTGACCAATCAACATGGCTTGAAGGAATCTGAAAGTGGGTCATCCAAGGAACATTTCTACAAAATTATTTGAAAATCGGGCCGACACTTTTGGAGAAGAAGATTTTTTAAGTTTTCACTATAGCCATATAAGGCAAAATAGCCCCGCCCCCCCTGGCGGCCATGTTTTTCGACCAATCAACATGGCTTGAAGGAATCTGATAGAGGGTCACCCAAGGAACATTTCTACAAAATCATTTGAAAATCAGCCTGACACTTTCGGAGGAGAAGATTTTTTAAGTTTTCACTATAACCAATAAGGCAAAATAGCCCCGCCCCCCTGGCGGCCGTGTTTTTTGACCAATCAACATGGCTTAAAGGAATCTGGTAGAGGGTCATCCAAGGAACATTTCTACAAAATTATTTGAAAATCTGCCAACCAGTTTGGAAGAAGAAGAATTTTGAAGTTTTTTTCGTTTCGTTGCCATGGAAACCAGAATTCTGCATGGATCCCTAAAATTTGAAGGAATTCTGGTGAGGTCATTAAGAGGATGCTTTCTGTGAAGTTTCATCACAATTGACCCACTGGTTACTGAGGAGAAGATGTTGAAGATTTTTTAAGTTTTCACTTTGGCCATATAAGGCAAAATAGCCCCCTGGCGGCCTTTTTTTTCGACCAATCAACATTGCTTGAAAGAATCTGATAGAGGATCACCCAAGGGACATTTCTACAAAATTATTTGAAAATCAGCCTGACACTTTTGGAGGAGAAGATTTTTTAAGTTTGCACTATAGACATATAAGGCAAAATAGCCCCGCCCCCCCCCCCCCCCCCCCCCACCCCCTCCCCCCCCCCTCATGGCGGCCATGTTTTTCGACCAATCAACATGGCTTGAAGGAATCTGATAGAGGGTCACCCAAGGAACATTTCTACAAAATTATTTGAAAATCGGCCTTACACTTTCGGAGGAGAAGATTTTTTAAGTTTTCACTATAGCCATATAAGGCAAAATAGCCCCGCCCCCCTGGTGGCCATGTTTTTCGACCAATCAACACGGCTTGAAGGAATCTGATAGAGGGTCATCCAAGGAACATTTCTACAAAAATTATTTGAAAATCTGCCAACCAATTCGGGAGAAGAAGAATTTTGAAGTTTTTTCGGTTTCGTTGCCATGGAAACCAGAATTTTGCATGGATCCCAAAAATTTGAAGGAATTCTGGTGAGGTCGTTGAGAGGATGCTTTCTGTGACGTTTCATCCAAATTGACCCACTGGTTACTGAGGAGAAGAAGTTGACGCACGACGCACGACGGACGACGGACGACGGACGCCGGACAAAAGGCGATCACAATAACTCACCTTGAGCAAAGCTCAGGTGAGCTAAAAATGCGATAGACCCCCATTCTGTGTATACAATATTGTGCATTCAGCTCAAATAGTGTTCAATTAACGGACATAACAAGGTCTTCTTTTGAAGTGTATATGATAAAAACAGATGTGATCGGTAAATCCTTGTCCTAATGTATCCCGTGATCTGCAGTTAGCCAGTTCAGAACTTTGAGTGCTTTGATTCAAAACTGTTAACAAGTCTTTTGTCAATTTTTCCAATTGCTTTAAAATCTTGATGCAATTCTTTCTCTATACGCTTTCCAAACAAACGGCTTTAACCCTTTGCCTCATATAGACGCTTTCTGACGCCTCTGCAGCAGACGGCTATTTAAAAACATAGTGACAAAAGAAGAAATTGCACAAAACGTGCAATTTCTACTTTTGCCACAATGTTTTCCACTTTTAGTCATAGGTTATCCATTCAATTATAGAGATTTTCTACTTTTTTACAAAATATGTTCAAAGTCGTCTGCTGCAGAATTGTCGTATGTGGGAAAGGGTTAATATCATATCAGTGAGGGATTTCCCACATGCAGACGTAGTATGATGTGTTTGCATCAGACAACATTGGTGAACTTGCCCAACAGGAACATTGCTAACTATGATTTGTTTTATTGGGTTTTTTAACTTTTTACGTCGTTTCCAACATTATTTCAGTTATATCACGACGACAGTTCACTTATTCATGATCCCTTGGGAATGCGCCTTGTCCAAGGACATTCCACCATGACCGTCGTGCCGCGACTTGGGATCGAAACCCGGGACGCCCGGTTTCAATTCCCCGACGCTAACCACTTGACCACGGCGTATTCCTCTCGATGAGCAATTGTTCTTCACTGTTTTCAATTCTATTTAATTATTATCATTGGCGGACAGTATCCATAGTTTTGCTTAGACGTTTTGAGTCGTTTAAGCCAGGTTTATGAAGCCATTGTTAAAGGCCAGTCGTCGAGTATTCTCATCTAAACAGTTTCATCTTGATATTCCCTGAATTTGTTATGGTCTTTTCAAAATGCAAACCTGAACAAGTCGATATTAAAGTCTATTCAGCATTGATAGAGAGAGTTAGAGCCGTGTTGCAATATGGGTGGCAATAACGTATGCTGTCCATTTCTTGCACTACTTTCAATTATATTATTGTATATATGCTTTATATATAGCAACAGATAAACATCAACCAGGCATAACATCATTTGTATATAGAACTGTTATAGTTAAGTAAGAAACGTAACCCTTTCTCACATGTAGACGCAATTTTAGACCTCTGCAGCAGTCGACTTTTGAAAATATTGTGGCAAAAAGAGAAATTGCTGACACTGATCAATTCTCCCTTTGCCGCAATACTTTACAACTCATTTCAGTAATACAACTTTCCCTTACACATTTTCCCCCATATGTTTCCCTCGATGTATGAAAATACATCTGATGCTGATTGGATGTAAGTTGGATAGAATTTATTTAGTCATCATTACCTAGCATTCTAGTTTTAAATATAAGAATGATTCAATATAAATATATACCCATATATGACATAACTAGATGTCATCTTATATAGAAAGTTACATTTGGTATGTTCAATTAAAATGCCCATTTCTACTCTTATTTGGATTTTACAATTAAAGCGCCCCTTTTCTCTCAACCGATGCTTCTGGTTTTAAATTTATGTTATATTAGTTCAACCGTTCCTGGGCCCTGAGTCTTCTCCTTTGATAACAGCACTGAACAAAACATAAATATGCGATAGTAGAAAACCATGACTCCTTAATCACTCAACTCACCCATAGGGATTCTCTGCCTTTATAAAATGTTCGCACAACATACTTTTTTTTTGTATAAATAACAAATTCAGTATAAGATTCTAATAATTCTTATGAATAAGAAATCAGTAGCTTAAGTATGTTCAATATTGAATTCAAAACTTATATTAAAAGAGTATTTTGATTGAATGTTTAAAATTTCGGATAGTCAGAGAACACGGAGAGTACATACCACCGAGTGTCTATTAACTTACCTGCGACTGGGCCCGAAGTTACGGAACCGGCCGCCCGAAACATATAGGCAATCCCATGGACGTCTGTGTAATGGTCTTTACCAGCTAGTTCTACTAAAATCACTGTTGTATATCCGGCAAATGCGTTACCAGCGAACCCAGCTACTCCCGAACAAATGTATATGGGGATCAAACTTGTTAAGAACGGTTGGCACATACCAGCGACACCGTATATGCAAACAGTTAAAGTGTATAATATAATTGGATCAATTTTCCATGGGTAAGAATACGTTAGTTTTCCCATTGAATTACAAATTGCGTAACACAAGAATGCAATTGATGCGTCACTTTCTGAAAATCCCTTAGAAATAACAAGGACTGGTAGATGGACGAACGTGGCCGTCTCCGATAGCATGGCGAAGTACTCGTGTAGACAAAATAGCAGCACCGGTGGTTTAAGAAATAGAGAAATGTTTATGGACAACTTCTTTGGTCTATCTTGTTCTGAGTATTTTGTTTTAAAAAGAAGCATTCCAAGCACACATAAATTCAACGATAAACCTCCTTGTAGAAAAATACACCCGCGCCAGCCGAATTGTTCCATGACCTTGGGTATCGCTATGGAATAAACGGCGAACCCAATCCCCGATCCCACGGTTATTAAAACTTGCATTGTCCGTCTGTGTTTGTCAAAATACGTAATGATAGCGACAATGAAAGCCACTCCTTGGATACCATTTCCGATACCTGAAATATACAAATGAGACAAGTGCTGAATGTATCAATGCATTTTAACCAATTCTCACATACAGACGCTTTCTGAATCCTTTTGCAGCAGACGACCTTTGCAAACATATTGACAAAATGAGAATTTGCCTATAACTAGGAGTTTTAACTTTTGCAACAATGTTTTCAACCCTATTGAATTATATACTCTCATTTACACATATTATTGCCAATACATTTTCAAAATCGATTGCTGCAGATTTGTTGTATATGGGAAAGAGTTAAAATTTGTTAAAGTGAACTACGTCACAGGAAAACCAACATTCGGGTTTTTGATACGACCAAAAATTAATATCCAATTAATTATTCGTCAAATAAGATATTTGTTCATAACTAAACCGACTGAATATTATCAAAGATTGTTCCACAAATGACTGATACAAAATTCTTTAAAAAGTGAAAGTAGTCGCTGCCCTCCTAGGCACTTAGGACTGCTTGGTGAGCCTTACGACTGACTGGTAGGTGTCAGGATTACCCAGGATGCACCTTGATATAACTGAATTGTTTTTGGAAAGCGGCGTAAACACCAACACAATCAATCCACAACTGACAAAGGGAGACAATTCAGCGAGTGTCTCCCGAACGCCGAGACATGTTATGTTTTTTAAAAATAGAAAAAGTGAGGATAATCTTGTGGTTTAACCCTAGTAGAAACGCGAACGAACTATCTGCATGCACCTGTAAAAAAGATGTCTGTAGCAAAAAATCCAACCTTGGCGTATACGTTATCAAAGTTGGTCAGAAACTTCAAGAAATATTTTGTAACTAACTGACGAAAATGGCAGAGTCAGAAGCTTAGATATATCCATATAGAAACTGGGTGGTATGTACGACAAACCATCGTTACTTCTGGCTATCTGCCATAATAAAACTTTCAAATATAATACTATTTCTTTATAGATTTATATATTTTTTACAAAAGATAAAAGTTAAAAAATAATTTCTTTTAATACTGAATGATTAACCGAGATTAACTATATAGCACTACTTCTAATTTTTAAGAGTACATGTAATTTCTTTGAACGTTTTATAACGGTGGATAGTCGGAGTATTCTATGGAGTGTCTATGGATATGACTTGTCACAAATGTCCTAAGGTTTGATTTCTAAAATGACAGTGGTACTTACATCCCAGAATGCCGTAGAACAAGAAGAGGAGATAGAAGTTGCTTGCGAACAGACAGAGAGACAGTCCAAGTGAGGTCATCAAGCCGCCGATAAGGGATGTCGCTCTGTATCCAAACCGGTTAACCAGAATGCTGCCAACAGAATCTAGATTAATATTAGTGTTGTCATAATTATCGCTTCCCAACATATGACGCCTTCCGACGCTTCTTAAGCAGATGACTTTTGAAAACATTGCGACAAAAGTAAAAATTGCTTATACTGTTGTCACAATGAATTCAACAATTTCCAATTAATATACTTTCATTTCTTTATATTTTGTTCATAGTTTTTCTACGATGTTTTCAAAGTCGTCTGCTGCAGATTTATTGTATGTGGGAAAGGGATATTGATTGATGCCAAAAGATATATGAGCCCGCGATAAAACCACCATTATGGCATCTGCGTAAAGTATCGACCCGGATCAGCCTAAGCATGCCGCTCAGGCTTACCCGGATAGACAATTTTCGCCTCCTGTGGGTTTTATGTTTCAGGAATCATTACTCTATACCTCTAGCCCCCTGAGACGGAATGTGTCGGCCCGGATCAGTCTGCGTGGACTGCGTAGACTGATCAGGGTCGATTCATTACGCAGCGGCTATAAGGTTGGTTTTCTTGCGTGACGGCTCATTAACTTATTCATGATCCCTGGGTAAACAAACCAGTACTAGGCTAGGAAATGTGCCTCGCCCAAGGGCACTTCACCATGACCACAGCGCGCGATTGGGGATCGAACTCGGGACGCCCGGTTCGAAATCCCCGACGCTAACCACTAGATCACGGACCGCAGATTCCTCAATAGACACAGTAAAATAATCAGGTAACGCAAAAACCCAATTATATTATTAAGTTCGTGCATAAGACATTATGCACGTTTGCTTTATTAGAACAATGTAGTCCCAGATCAGCATGTGCATCCGCAAAGTCTGATCATGATCTATAATGATCACATATTACTTTTATAAACCTGTTAGATCAACCTGTGTAGATTCTGATAACACAAAGTAAGCTGTCAGGCTGATCTGAATCTACACTGTTCAGAAATGTCAACCTGTACCTGTCCTCATTTCCTGGCACATATATGGTTTTCCATGAAAATATATTACAAGTGACATATATATTAATGCTTGTTTATATGTGTCTGCTGGAACCAAGTGGTATTCCAGGTTCGAACAGCGATGTTTGCCCCCACACTATATTCTCAAGGTTTAACCCTTTCTCTCATATAGACGATTTCTGACGCCTCTGCAGCAGACGGCTTTTTGAAAACATAGTGACAAAAGAAGAAATTACTCAAAACGAGCAATTTCTCCGTTTGCCACAATGTTTCCACTTTTAGTCATAGGTTATTCATTCAATTATAGAGATTTGTCTATGTTTTGACAAAATATGTTCAAAGCCGAATGCTGCAGAATTGTCGTATGAGGGAAAGGGTTAACATTGGTCTACCATGATCACATTTTCTATGGAGCATAAATCTTTCATACGCACTCAGTGTATTCGTCTGATTTGTCATGATACATGCATTTGTTGATTATCTGTATTATTGGTATTAAAATATAAATGAATTAACCCTTTCCCTCATAAGACAATTCTGCAGCATACGACTTTGAACATATTTTGTCAAAAAATGGAAAATCTCTATAATTGAATGGATAACCTATGACTAAAAGTGGAAAACATTGTGACAAAAGGAGAAATTGCACGTTTTGTGCAATTTCTTCTTTTGTTACTATGTTTTCGAAAAGCCGTCTGCTGCAGAGGCGTCAGAAAGTGTCTATATGTGAGAAAGGGTTAACACTTCCTCCACGGTGTTTCCAAACCAACTTTCAGAAGTCTTCATATAAAACTATTGCTTCATAATACACGTATGAGCCGTTCCGCGAGAAAACTAACTTTATGGCCTCTGCGTAATGTATCGACCAATATCAGCCTGCGCAGTCCGCACAGACTGATCCGAGTCGACACATTCCGTCTTAGGGGGGATGGTACAGAGTAATGATTCCTGAATCAGAAAATAAAATCCACAGGAGGCGAAAAGTGTCGATCTGGGTAAGCCTGAGCGGCATACATACTTCCTATAAAATATCCCACAAACGTCATTGAACACAGCCATGATGTAGCGGCTCCGCTGGACTGGAACGATGACTTGAAATACGGGTAGTACAGTCCGGAGGTTCCAATCAGTCCACCAATTATAAGCTGAAATACAGCAATGTACGCTTATACTATATTTACAAGTATAATTTATCCATTACTTCACATGATATTTCAAATATTGTCTGCTTTACACTATACAGATGAACAAGTTGCAATATCTTGAAAACTGGAAGTAACTTTTTGATAAAGAGTTGAACGTATTGCAATTAAAGGTGAAATTGCTCGTTTTCAAATGTCGTCTGAAACAGCAGGCGTCAAATGTCGTCAGTGTGAAGTAATGGGTTTATACATTAACACTTTCAGCGCCACAGGCAATATTGAGGTTTTTGCAAACAATGCAGATTCAGGTGAGTTAGCTCGTAACGAGCTGTCTCACCTGAAATCAGCATTGTTTGCCTTTTAGTTACCAAAATAGTCCAAAACTTTCATAAATTGAGAAATGGACACACCCGATTTTGAACATGGAAGAGTCTACTTTAAACAATTCGGCGCTGAAAGAGTTAAAAACGTCTACGGGAAAAGGTACACATTGGCGTTTTGGATCAGTGCAGAGCAGTACCGAAACTAAACTGTTAACATATAAGTAACGTAAGTTTGTTAGAAACTTCTGTCCACTGGTGTAGATTCTTATAAGACGGGACATATGTACAGGCTGATCCGCAGCTTGATTCTTCAGAAATGCCAACTTGTACTGACTCATACGAGCCGTCCCACGAGAAATCCAACAATATGGCCTCTGCGTAATGTATCGACCAAGATCAGCCTGCACAGTCCGTGCAGGCCAATTCCTGAAACAGAAAATCCACAGGAGGCGAAAATTGTCTGTCCGTGTTAGCCTATCCAATAGACAGCAGTTTGACCTGCAAACCGGAACGAATAATGATCTATAGCATATTTATGTTTATATATATAACATGTTTAGTTTGTATTTGTATGGTGCACAGTACTGTCTTTTATTTGACAATAAACTTGTAAAACTAGATAGCAATAACTGTCATATTAGTTACGTGTAAAATATTTTTCCGCACATGATTCTCAAAGTTTGTATGACAAGAAATCCCGACAGAACAGAACACTTTACTTAGCGTCGTTTTTGCCATGGCCTAACTCAAGCCTCGTTTTTTTTTTATTGACCGGTGTAAAGAGGTTTTCAAAAGCATATCACGTAGTTTGATTAGTACTTTCGGTAACTTAATGATGTCACCGGAACATCCCTTATCAACCCCTAATGTGACCAATTCGTGACTCCAACTCTGAGAATCTGCAATCGAGATGGACTACCTAAATACTGACACCACCGCAGTTTACCTTTAAAATGTAAACCTGTATGAAACGCAAAACCAAGTGTTTCAAAAGGTAAGAAAGACGAAATATTATTAAAACAAGAGACTTTGAAGGTTCGCCTACGCCCATGACAGCTGCTGTCTACAAAAATGTATTGTAATTACACTTACACACACACACACACACATACACCCACACACCCACACACATACACACAACAATAAACGGACATAAACAAGATGTTAGGTATATTAAGCTATATTAAGCGTGGCATAGATGATAAGGCACACTATTAACGATTATACATCACGCATTATTGCCTTCATATAACACACACCTACAGCTAAAAGCGATGCAGTGTTTGTTCGTATTGGTGCTTTATGCAGCTTTCAGCAGTTTTTCAGTTATATAAAAGTGATCCATGGGAATGTTATTATTATTGCTGTTTGTCAATTTATCCTGACACAAGCGAGTCAGTCGTAATGATAACCCAACAATCCTGACACAAGCAAGTCAGTCGTAATGATAATCCAACAATCCTGACACAAGCTAGTCAGTCGTAATGATAACCCAACAATCCTGACACAAGCAAGTCAGTCATAATGATAACCCAACAATGCTGACACAAGCAAGTCAGTCATAATGATAACCCAACAATCCTGACACAAGCAAGTCAGTCGTAATGATAACCCAACAATCCTGACACAAGCAAGTCAGTCATAATGATAACCCAACAATCCTGACACAAGCAAGTCAGTCGTAATGATAAGCCAACAATCTTGACACAAGCAAGTCAGTCGTAATGATAATCCAACAATCCTGAGGTGCAAGGAGAAAAATCAACTTCTACTATAATGACGGACACATGACAAACAAATGTTCACTTGTCCAAATAGGGAAAACAAAATGTGTGGTTTCCCCTCCTTGGCGGTAAGCATTACTACTGACTCGCTGATGTCAGGATAAATAGACCAATAGTCCTGGTAACTTACCCAGGATACGCTGTGTTATAACTGAAAAAGTGTTGAACTTGATGTCAAACACTTAACAAACAAACACACCAAACAAAACGTGTTTATATTTTACCTGAGACAGAAAACCGGCAATCCCGACCACAATGGACCATGGGGTTTCTCTTCCTGCCATTTTATCGGTCTTGTAACTGCAGGGGAAAAATCGGTCCTGTCTATACATGCATACACGTGTAATTAAAGATAACACTGGAGAAGATGTTAACCCTTTCCCACATACAACACACGACTTTGAAAACATGTATTTTAAACAGTGGAACATTTCTAAACTTGAAAGAATATTTATTGAATAACATTTAAATCATTGTGCCAACAGAAGACATTTCTTCTTTTGCGACAATGTTTTCAAAATTCATCTGCTGCAGTGCTCATAATGAGCAATTTTTCCTTTTGTCAAAATGTTTTCAAAAGCTTTTCAATTAATATTCTCTCATTTATAGATAGTTTTCCGTATTTTGACTAAATGTTTTCAAAGTCATCAGCATTTTGTTGTATGTTTGTTGTATGTGGTAAAGGTTAATTTTCATAATTACTTTCTAAAACACACTGATATATAAAGAAATATTTATATATTCCATTTCTGTTCCACATAGTTCCCTTTTAAAGTTAACATTATTTACTAAACAAACTCAAATATGATGTCAGAGTCGTCTTTTATCTATGTCAACCCTTGTATTTGAGTTACATTTTTAAGTCCTTACGTAATTCATTGTTGGTTGTTGGCGATAAGTGTCCGCTGTCTGAAAAGTGGCCCTTATAGCATTACAAATACAACGTAATGCAGGCAGCGTCTGATTCGGTGCTACGTTGTTTTAGAACAATCAGAGTCAGTATGGAGGTCGCGTTTTGGAAAAATGTTTTACAAAGTCATCATTTGCAAATGCGTAAAAGCTCGATTTTAGAAAAGGATTGAGTCATATAAATAAACACTGACTTTATTATTTATGTATAATGTCAAACTTGTGCTAAAGTCCACATTTGTATAGCAATTCCCTGTATATAGCAATCACACTTTTATTACCCAATTACTCAGTATCTGCATAAATGACCCTGCAATTAAAGACCAACTGTGAGCAAAGACCACATTGGTCTCTTCCCCAGGGTGGTCTTTAAACACAGGTTGAACTGTATTTCCCATGGAGATATGATTTATGTTAACCTTTCCTTGATACAACCAACTTTTTAAGCCACAATATTCGTATGGTAATTTGTATAAATAGAATGAGTAATTGTTGTCATGGCAACATCCACAATTATACAATTTTCATTATGAGAACATTCATATATATATGAGCAGTTCCGCTAGAAAACCGACATGATGGACTCTGCGAAATGTATCGATCCAGACCAGCTTGCGCAATAATTACAGGCTAATGCGGGCCGACACATTTCGTCTCAGGGGGATAGAGGTATAGAGTAATGATCCCTGAAACAGAAAATCCACAGGAGGCGATAAGAGTCTCTCCCTGTTAGTTTACCATTCATGCTAAGGCTGATCCGGGTCGATACTTTACGCAGAGTCAACAATGTGGTTTTTTCGTGGAACGGCCTACACAAGATGCTGCGGCGATAGACATCTGCGTAATGTATCGACCAGATCAGCCTGCGCTGTGCGCGCAGACTGATCCGGCCGACACATTCCGTCTTAGGGGGATAGATGTATAGAGTAGTTATTCCTGAAACAGAAAATCCACAGGAGGCTAAAAGTGTCTATTCAGATAGGCCTGTGTGGCATGCTTAGGCTGATCCGGGTCGATACTTTACGCAGAGTCAACAATGTGGTTTTCTCGTGGAACGGCTCATATATACAAAAAACATTAGATAGATGTGGGTTTGTTTTGCCACAAACGCCCCTCCCCCGATAAATGGCTGAACCATATTGGTATATCCTTGTTTATATGGTATATAACTCCATAACGACCTTATTTTAGTTATATCAATGCGTTTCCTGGGTAATAGACCAGTACTTCCGGTATTATTTATATCAATGCGTTTCCTGGGTAATATACCAGTACTTCCGGTATTATTTATCCTGACACCGATGTCGTAATTGTATTCCCACAACGTCAATGAGGAGAGACATTCCTTCCATCTTTTGTATGACGAGACAGGGGATTGATTTCTGGTAGTCCGCGCCTAAGCCTAACGCTCTAACCATTACACAGCGGAGTTCGTCTCTATTGGTGTCGAAGAAATTATTGTTTTATGATTCGTTGTCTCATCCCCTATCTTCAAATAAAAGTATTGTCGCGAAAACTCGGACAAGATGTCAATTATCTCGAACATGAGAGAATTCGGTTATCGCTTAACTCTTCACAATTTCTGAAACGAATCCGTCATATCAAACTACTGCTGCGAATTTTTCTTGATATGATATTTACCATTTACCATAATCATTTACGTACAATTGAATTACGAAGCTGTAAAAAAAAAGAAAATCAGCATAAATTTAGGGATCCCTCCAAAAGTCGATAACTCGATCACATGTTTATGTCCATTTCGCCTTCGTGATTTCACTCGATAACATGTATATGCCCATTTCGCTTTCGTGATATCACTCGATGAGATATGTATGTTCTTTTCGCCGTCGTGATTTCACTCGGTGACATGGTTATGTCCCCTTCTATGGCAAGCAATATAACATTTGAGAGATATCTCTCTAAATTTGAGACATATCTCTACAAAATATAGAGATATCTCTTAATAAGAGAGATATCTGTATAAGACAGGGAGATATCTCACTATCTTACAACAATATCTATTTAGCTTAGAGGGATGTTTCTTTATTTTACAGAGATATCTATTTAACTTTTGTTAGAGAGATATCTCTATTTTAGAGAGATATATCTCAATCTTACAGATATATCTCTATATTGAATATAAAATACTTTTTTAGAGAAATATCTCCTTTAACACGTTAATACGAAATAAATCTCTTTAACTTAGAGATATATCTCTTTATGACTTATATAGGCGTATAATTACTGCTCCCTTGGATTTGATAGGCGATTCGAAGCCAATACGAAATAACCTAATCCAACTTGATTTTAGTTTGTCTTTGTTTTCAAAGAGTATGGTTCAGATATTCATAATAAGTTGAAATCGTAGGTTTTAATTATGATATCTTATTGTTTATTCTCTTTAAGAAATGTGATGGTCTGCCTGATTGCTATATTGTTTATCATTTGAAAGTTAATTACAGTTACAAATTATGCGTCAAATGATTGATTGATTAGTTTGGGTTTAATTGCTTCCCACATCGACTATAAGCCTATTGGTGACAGACGAATGGCATTTATTACAATAGGTTTTGTCAAAAATGTTGGCCGAGCTGGGATTCGATCACACAACCTGGATCAACAGCTCGCATCGCTTCCGACTGAGCTTCCGGGACTCGTCTTTCGCTGAATGAATAATACTAACAGAGTTTGATGGGACGAATGAAAAAATTTAACCACATTTGATTAGTCGAATGAATAAAATTAACCATGTTTGATTGGTCGAAAGAATCATGTGTTTGTTTGACAACTGAATAAGGGGAGAAATAATTTTACTTAAACCAACAGATAAGAGATATCTATCTAAATTACAGAGATATCTATCTAGCATAACTAAATATCTTAAATATAAAGATATATCTCTGACGTGGAGATATATCTTTCTAACGTATATAGATTTCTCCCAAACATGAGCTAAGTTAGAGATATATCTCTATCTTACAGAGATATCTTTAAATCGAATTAATAGTAAAACGACTTGCCATACCTTTCGCCTAGTTACATGGTATTTCATGACCAATGTAATGATTTTAATCCTGTATATAACTCAGATTGTATTAGCATGCGTTAAGTAATATGACAATCTGTTAACTGATAAATGTTCTGAAGTGAATTCAACAAGATACTGTTATTACTTAGTTCTTTTTAATAGAAGACATACAATCAATATACTGAAAATATTTACTCCATTCTTTTGATTCTGACACAAAAGCTTCTTCCAGTTGTATTACAAGGTAAAATGATTATTCTTTAACCCGTACCCACATACAGACGCATCTGCAGCAGACGACTTTTGAAAACAGTGTGACAAAAGAAGAAATTGAATTGCTCAAAACGAGTAATTTCTAATTCAGCAACGATGTTTCCAACTTTTTTCAGTAATTATACTTTTAGTCGCAGGGATTTCCCTACTTTGCCTCCATATATATGTTTTCAAAGTAGCTGCTGTAGAATCGTCGTAAATGGTAAAGGATTAAACCTTTACCACATACAGCAAATCTGAAGCAGACGACTTTTAAAATGTCTACTAAAAATATGAAGATTCTCTATAATTGTAGGTATAATTACTATAAAAAGTTAAAAACATTGAGGCAAAAGGAGAAATTGCTCGTTTTGAGAAATTTCTTCTTTATGTCACGATGTTTTCAAAATACGTCTACATGTGGGGAAGGGTTAAAACAATGTGTGTGATACAAACAAACAATCTTTAACAACTCGGTCTAATCTAGGTCTTGTAATGGGACGTTAACCCTTTTCTTGGTTATAACAGATCTGTAGCAGATGACTCTAACCCTTTCCCACATATAGATGCATTTTGACGCATCTGCAGCAGACGACTTTTGAAAACATCGTGACAAAAGGAGAAAGTGCACAAAACGAGCATTTTCTCCTTTTGTCACAATGTTTTCAATTTTTTTTCCAGTAATTATACCTACAATAATAGAGATTTTCCATATTTTTTAGTACAAATTTTCAAAGTCGTCTGCTGAAGATTTGCTGTATGTGGGAAAGGGTTTAAATTATTTACACCCAAATATTAAAACTCTCTATAAAGGAAAGTATAATTTATTGATAGCGTTGCCAACGTTGTGGCAAGATGGGAAATTGCAAATTATTAGCAATTTATCTTTATGCCACAAAGTCTTCAAATGTTTTCTTCTTCAGACGCGTAAAAATATGTATGCATGTACGATAGGGTAAAAAATAAACCATTTAGATATAAGTCACACCATTTCATAAATTAATCTAAAATACAAAATGCAAAACATTAAATAATTGATGTAAATTATATTGGGTGAGTCTTTTAGTGTGAACAATTTCAACTTCCCCCTCAATGTTAACAGCTATGTAGTAACTGTTTCAGACAAAACGATTCATACCTCCGATAATTCCCATGTAGTCGACTTTAACCCTTTTCCTCATAAAGACGCTTTCTGACGCCTCTGCAGCAGATGGATTTTTGAAAACATAGTGACAAAAGGAGAAATTGCACAAAACGTGCATTTTCTCCTTTTGCCACAATGTTTTCCACTTTTTGTGATTGGTTATCCATTCAATTATGGAGATTTTCTATGTTTTGACAAAATACGTTCAAAGTCGTCTGCTGCAGAATTGTCGTATGAGGGAAAGGGTTAAACAAAAAAGCATGGACGTTATGAGTTCACCTTATCGTAAGATTCGTGTCAAGCGCTTTAACTTCGGATAGCTTAGATATTTAGACTGAATCGAGATTTCAAGATAACCCGAGATTTCAACGTTTTACAGCCACACAGATGCATTTTATCATTTAAGTTTAAGTGAGATATATCTTTAAGTGAAAGAGATACATGTATATCAACAACTAAGATTTAGAACATTCTGGCAAATGGATAAATTGAACATTATGAGCAACTTCACCGTTTGTCCACAATGTTTTAGCGGTATTAAACTTAAAAGATATCCATACAGTGTATGCCACTTAGACATTACATTGTATGCCACTTATACATTACCTTGTATGTCACTTAGACATTACATTGTATGCCACTTAGACATTACGTTGTATGTCAATTAGAAATAACATTGTATGTCACTTAGACATTACATTGTATGCCACTTATACATTACATTGTATGCCACTTAGACATTACAGTGTATGTCACTTAGACATTACAGTGTATGCCACTTAGACATAACATTGTATGCCACTTAGACATTACATTGTATGTCACTTAGGCATTATACTGTATGCCTCTTAGACATTACATTGTATGTCACTCAGGTATTACATTGTATGCCTCTTAGACATTATACTGTATGCCTATTAGACATTATATTGTATGCCTTTTAGACATTATATTGTATGCCTCTTAGACATTACAGTGTATGCCACTTAGACATGACAGTGTATGCCTCTTAGACATTATATGATATGCCTCTTAGACATTATATTGTATGCCTCTTAGACATTATATGGTATGCCTCTTAGACATTATATTGTATGCCTCTTAGACATTACATTGTATGTCACTAAGGCATTACATTGTATGCCACTTAGACATAACAGTGTATGCCACTTAGACATTACATTGTATGTCTCTTAGACATTACAGTGTATGCCACTTAGACATAACATTGTATGCCACTTAGGCATTACATTGTATGTCACTTAGGCATTATAGTGTATGCCTCTTAGACATTACATTGTATGCCACTTAGAGATTACATTGTATGTCACTTAGGCATTACATTGTATGCCTCTTAGACATTATATTGTATGCCTCTGATACATTATAGTGTATGCCTCTTAGACATTACATTGTATGCCACTTAGAGGTTACATTGTATGTCACTTAGGCATTACAATGTATGCCTCTTAGACATTATATGGTATGCCTCTTAGACATTATATTGTATGCCTCTTAGACATTATATTGTATGCCTCTTAGACAATACATTGCATGCCACTTAAGACATTACATTGTTTGCCACTTAGACATTACATTGTATGCCACTTAGACATTACATTTTACCAAATTTCCTTTTAGACGAAAAAGGGAGTGATACTGATACAATTTTCAACATGGAAGAGTCGACTTTGTGAAATTCGGTAGTGAAAGAGTAAAGTTCAATGACATATATATTCGCACTGTTCGATCAGTTATAAAGGTTAACAAGTCAAGCTTTTCAAATTGATTTTTCCCCTCCCGATATTGAGTATTGATGAAACTGAAGATACGACTAGTGATCCGCTCCATCCAATGTTGCTTATCCCTTTCCCACATACAACCATTCTGCAGCAGACGTCTTTAATATGTAAATAAGCTAGCTATTGAAAATCTCCATAACCTAAAGAATAATTGGTAAATAAAGTAGTTGAAAACATTGTGACAAAGGCACAAATGGCTCATTAAGAATATTTTTTGCTTTATCCACACTTTTTTCAAACGTCATCTGCTGACCAGCCGTCAGAAAGTGTATACATGTGGGCAATGGATGATTAATTATTTACAATAATGAAATTGTTTATGCACTTGGGAAACGAACCCTGGACTATTGTGTGACAAGGATGGACGGATACTGTCATGTTATTTGATACAAACATCCACTATTTGCCATAGGCTTATTATGCGCTTCTTTACAATATAAGCGAACAGTACATGTATAACAACAACCGACTGAACAGAGCCAATGATGATCTGGAACTACACATTTCGTAAATGTCATTTGGTTCGTTGACAAATGGAAAAAAACATAAGACGTTCTTTTATGGTGTATTTTAAAATATCTACGAATAAGGCATGTTCATAGATTGAAAGTAAATTTTGAAAAGCTGTTCTTACAGTATTGAACCCTTTCCCTCATGCAGACAGACGCATAACGACGCATATATAGCAGTCGACTTTTGAAAAGTTTGCGGTAAAAGAAGAGATTGCTCTAAATGTCCACTTACGCATATATAGTGTTCAGCTTTTTTCAATAATCGTACTTTCCTTTATCTGTGTGTGTATACCACGTGACTTTTACGTCATAAATGTTACGGCGATCTGCAATATTTTATTTCGAATTAGAAGTAAAAACAATGGTAACTATTTTATTTCTTCACAATTGTTAATGAAACATGGCGCAGTCTACGTCACTTACAGAGCCCCATCTCCGGTGTTTAGTTACCATTGTTTTTACTTCTTATCAAGATCAATTATTGCTGTCTGACGCTGAAAATATGACGTCAAAGGTCACGTATTAAGATATTTCATTTGTTTTAAAAGTCGTCTGCTTGAGGTTTGTTAGATGTAGTAAAGGGCTAATAGCCAGTTTACTATACTCATGCTACTTGATACAAGCGTCATGTCTAGCTATTTGGGGGTATTAATGCATCAGCAAATAGTATCGCACAGTCTCACAAGGGCCATACAATCTAAACTGGCTCTACACGTGTAGAATATCGTATATTGGTCGGGTCTAAAACTAGGTCACCAGGCCAAATTGAAGGACAATCTTGTTAACAATCTGGAAGACGTATTTTTAACTTGAGCAGATTGTTTCTTTATCAGAAAAAATCTAGGCTAAGTTCGGATATAGGTCATGTCCTGTCAAATACTAGGGCATTAGGCCAAAATTTAGAAAATATATTATATGTTTTGCTTCAGCAGCTTGAAACTTTGTCTCGATAATATCTGTGTCAACTTCTTATCACGTCGGGTCTAAATCCAGGTCACTAGTTCAACACGTGTCGCATTTGCCTCAATGTTGGTTTTCATAGAGCATTTCCTAAGCGTTTTCCTGATAAAGTCTTACATCAAGAGAAGCAATGATTGTCACCGTCGTATGCCCTCTTTTGTAACGGTGTGGTCGAGTGGTTAGTCGGGGATTTCGAAACCGGGTGTCCCGGGTTCGATCCCCAGTCGCGGCAATTCGGTCATGGTGGAGTGCCATTGGGCAAGGCACATTTTCTAGCCTAGTACTGGTTTGTTCACCCAGGGAACATGAATAATAAAATTTAAATGCGCGCTAAATGACCTTAGCTGTCGATGCGCCATAAAACAATATACATTCATTCTTTTGTAACGGAATATACAATGTACATTTGAATTGGTATAGCCTGTTCAAGTCAAACAATAGAACTGAACATTATGTTGAATGCTTTAATTGTCTTGTAAGACAAAAGCACGAAGATATAATACATGTTTTAAATTGTATTGTAAGACAAAAGCACGAAGACATACTACATGTTTTAAATTGTATTGTAAGACAAAAGCACGAAGATATAATACATGTTTTAAATTGTATTGTAAGACAAAGGCACGAAGATATAATACATGTTTTAAATTGTATTGTAAGACAAAAGCACGAAGATATAATACATGTTTTAAATTGTATTGTAAGACAAAAGCACGAAGATATAATACATGTTTTAAATTGTATTGTAAGACAAAGGCACGAAGATATAATACATGTTTTAAATTGTATTGTAAGACAAAAGCACGAAGATATAATACATGTTTTAAATTGTATTGTAAGAAAAAAGCACGAAGATATAATACATGTGTTAAATTGTATTGTAAGACAAAAGCACGAAGATATAATACATGTTTTAAATTGTATTGTAAGACAAAAGCACGAAGATATAATACATAATCCGCTACACACGACTTTAAACATCAACTGCTTATCAGACTTAATACGAGTTCAAACGACAATTGCGAACAATTAAGATCAAGATCAACATGTACATCCGTACAGCCTAATCCTGATCTTCATTGTGGCTGTCTTATATAGCATATTTTAGAAAGAAATGTCCAATATATGTTCTTAATTGCCGAGTCGCGAAAACTTAGTCGGTAAAGAGGGATTTCAGTCCCGGAGGTTCGTGCGTTCGAACCACGGCTCGGCAATTCATTATTTCCGATGATTGACTAGCGTTGGGCTAAATAGTGTGCAAGGAGCAAGTTACCTGAGAGGAATGTTTTGTGGAATACTGATGCAGGAAAGCCAGAAAAAAACACATTAAGGTGGAATCATATCTATGAAATAACGTCGTTTTCGACGTCAAAACATATGTTTTTGTGAATAAAGAAATAGCTACTACTGTCGTGTTTGAATTGGTATTCAAACACCAATAACAATTACATCATTTTTAATTTACTGAAAACTTACCCGAGAGATTTTAAGAAGTACATATCATTACGATCACCCTTTCTACTGCAAGTTATCAGAATTTCAAGATATCTGTGGAGCCGATTTTTGTTAAGAATGCCGTTTTACCACCGATGTCTCGCGTCGGAACGCACATTGCGATATTTTAGCTGAAAGGTAGTTTAAAATTGACAACCTTTTTTTCCCACAATAATCATCAATTGTATGGTATCATGAAATCTACTCCCAACAAAAAATGGATATTTTAGTTTATTTCTTCCCTAATAGCTATTGTATTTCAAATTATACAGTATTTTAATAAATAGACATTATTATACAGGATAATCATACTTGAAAAGCTGTTCATATATATATTATATACTCGTTTATATACGAGGAGTGATCCAAAAGAAATAGGACTTTCTTAGTAATTCTTGTATTAGTTTTTTAACTCTTTCCCTCATATAGACGCTTTCTGACGCCTCTGCAGCAGACGGCTTTTTGAAAACATAGTGGCAAAAGAAGAAATTGCACAAAACATGCAATTTCTCCTTTTGCCACAATGTTTCCACTTTTTGTCATAGGTTATCCATTCAATTATGGAGATTTTCTATGTTTTGACAAAGTACGTTCAAAGTCGTCTGCTGCAGAATTGTCGTATGAGGGAAAGGGTTAACTTAATACATATTTATACCATATGTGTATTTGGTTTTTGCTCTACGTTATGGAGAATTAATATTTCTAATATTGTCATTAGTTAAGTTATAACTCGTTGTCATAGAAACACGTTGAGGCATGGGCGGGCAACAACGTAATTTAAGTACCTGTTTAAGTTTTGTATACTTCACATAAACACAAACAAAAGATACCGAAAATTTGCAATTGTTGTTATAATAACAGGGGTTTAATGTTTTTGTTCCATAATAACCATCAAAATAGTAAAGTTGTTCACCGACGTCCAAGAACGTTACGTACAATATGACGTCAAATGAACAATTGAAAAATGCTAAATAGTAAAATTATTGACGCCGCGTGGGAGCGCGGCGTCAGTATGGGATAGGTTTTAATTTTGTACCATGGGGTGACGTAATCGAAAAGGGAGAAACCAATGTTATTATTGTTAAAAAAACCTCTGTTGTTTGATTGAAAAAAACAACCTTTATGAATCAATAAATTGTATTAACTGATTTAAGAAACAACAAGATACAAAATACGTTTGTCTTCTACCGTTATTACAAAACTTTATACACATTTAATTTGTATTTAATAACTTTTCCCCAACTGTCTAGGCTACGCTGTTTTTGATTGTTTGGTTTACGGCCCTGACCCAATTCATCAAAGCTCAGAGAAAAAGTTCACTTTTCCCAAACTTTCTAGGCTACGCGTTTTTAATTGTTTAGTTTACGGGCCCAAAATTCGCCGGATGTTTTTGCCTATTTATAAAAGTGTGTGAAGTTGGCAGAGCATTAGACGTTAGACATTAGACATTCAAAAAAAATATTCGAATGTCTAATTAGACGTTAGACATTCGATTAGACATTCGCTAATTTTGATTATCGAATGTCTAATTAGACATTAGACATTCAATTAGACATTCAGAAAAATCGCAAATGTTAAATATCGAATGTCTAATTCGACATTAGACATTCAATTAGACATTCGCAAATTACAAGATCTATAACCCAAATTCGTCGGAGGTCATTGTACATTCAAAAAACGAATGTCTAATTGGTCAGTTAGACATTAGACATTCGATTAGACATTCGCAAATTAAGGGATTTAGGTACCAAATTCGTCGGAGGTCATTGTACATGCAAAAAACGAATGTCTAATTGGTCAGTTAGACATTAGACATTCGATTAGACATTCGCGAATTACGATATTTAGGTTCCAAATTCGTCGTAGGTCAACGTACAATCAAAAAACGAATGTCTAATTGGTCAGTTAGACATTAGACATTCGCTTAGACATTCGCAAATTAAGAGATTTAGGTACCAAATTCGTCAGAGGTCATTGTACGTGCAACAAACGAATGTCTAATTGGTCAGTTAGACATTAGACATTCGATTAGACATTCGCAAATTACTATACTTAGGTTCCAAATTCGTCAGAGATCATTGTACATTCAAAAAACGAATGTCTAATTGGTCAGTTAGACATTAGACATTCGATAAGACATTCGCAAATTACAAGATCTATAACCCAAATTCCTCGAAGGTCATTCTACATTCAAAAAACGAATGTCTAAATGGTCAGTTAGACATTAGACATTCGATTAGACATTCGCAAATTAAGAGATTTAGGTACCAAATTCCTCGGAGGTCATTCTACATTCAAAAAACGAATGTCTAATTGGTCAGTTAGACATTAGACATTCGATTAGACATTCGCAAATTAAGAGATTTAGGTACCAAATTTGTCGGAGGTCATTGTACGTGCAAAAAACGAATGTCTAATTGGTCAGTTAGACATTAGACATTCGATTAGACATTCGCAAATTACTATACTTAGGTTCGAAATTCGTCAGAGATCATTGTACATTCAAAAAACGAATGTCTAATTGGTCAGTTAGACATTAAACATTCGATTAGACATTCGCAAATTACAAGATCTATAACCCAAATTCGTCGGAGGTCATTGTACATTAAAAAAACGAATATCTAATTGGTCAGTTAGACATTAGACATTCGCAAATTACTATACTTAGGTTCCAAATTCGTCAGAGATCATTGTACATTCAAAAAACGAATGTCTAATTGGTCAGTTAGACATAAGACATTCGATTAGACATTCGCAAATTACAAGATCTATAACCCAAATTCGTCGGAGGTCATTGTACATTAAAAAAACGAATGTCTAATTGGTCAGTTAGACATTAGACATTCGCAAATTACGAGATTTAAGTACGAAATTCGTCGGAGGTCATTGTACATCCAAAAAACGAATGTCTAATTGGTCAGTTAGACATTAGACATTCGATTAGACATTCGCAAATTAAGAGATTTAGGTACCAAATTCGTCAGAGATCAATGTACATTAAAAAAACGAATGTCTAATTGGTGAATTAGACATTAGACATTCGATTAGACATTCGCAAATTACAAGATATATAACCCAAATTCGTCGGAGGTCATTGCACATTAAAAAAACGAATGTCTAATTGGTCAGTTAGACATTAGACATTCGATTAGACATTCGCAAAGTAAGGGATTTAGGTACCAAATTCGTCGGAGGTCATTATACATGCAAAAAACGAATGTCTAATTGGTCAGTTAGACATTAGACATTCGATTAGACATTCGCAAATTAAGAGTTTTAGGTACCAAATTCGTCAGAGATCAATGTACATTAAAAAAACGAATGTCTAATTGGTCAGTTAGACATTAGACATTCGATTAGACATTCGCAAATTACAAGATATATAACCCAAATTCGTCGGAGGTCATTGCACATTAAAAAAACGAATGTCTAATTGGTCAGTTAGACATTAGACATTCGATTAGACATTCGCAAAGTAAGGGATTTAGGTACCAAATTCGTCGGAGGTCATTATACATGCAAAAAACGAATGTCTAATTGGTCAGTTAGACATTAGACATTCGATTAGACATTCGCAAATTAAGAGATTTAGTTACCAAATTCGTCAGAGATCAATGTACATTAAAAAAACGAATGTCTAATTGGTCAGTTAGACATTAGACATTCGATTAGACATTCGCAAATTACAAGATCTATAACCCAAATTCGTCGGAGGTCATTGCACATTAAAAAAACGAATGGCTAATTGGTCAGTTAGACATTAGACATTCGATTAGACATTCGCAAATTAAGGGATTTAGGTACCAAATTCGTCGGAGGTCATTATACATGCAAAAAACGAATGTCTAATTGATCAGTTAGACATTAGACATTCGATTAGACATTCGCAAATTAAGAGATTTAGGTACCAAATTAATCAGAGATCAATGTACATTAAAAAAACGAATGTCTAATTTGTCAATTAGACATTAGACATTCGATTAGACATTCGCAAATTAAGAGATGTATGTACCAAATTCATCAGAGATCAATGTACATTAAAAAAAAGAATGTCTAATTGATCAGTTAGACATTAGACATTCGATTAGACATTCGCAAATTAAGAGGTTTAGGTACGAAATTTGTCTGAGGTCATTGTACACGCAAAAAACGAATGTCTTATTGGTCAAATAACTTGAACATATTGATAACTCGAACATATCGATATCTCGAACATACCGATGACTCGAACACATCGATATCTCGAATACATTGATAAAACGAATGTTTTTAACTTGAACATTTATTGACAAATCGAACATATCGATATCTCGAAACTTTCGATATCTCGAACTTTCCAATATCTCGAACTTTCGATATCTCGAACTTTCGATATCTCGAACTTTCCGATATCTCGAAAAAAAAAAATTTTTTTTTTTTTTTTCTTCTCGATATCTCGAACTTTCCAATAACTTTTCGATATCTTTAAAAAAAAAAATCTCGATATCTCGAACTTTATCGGAAAGTTCGAGATATCGACAAGTACGAGATATCGACAAGTTCGAGATACCGAAAATTTCGAGATATCGGAAAGTTCGAGATATCGAAAAAAAATATAATTTTCTTTTTCGAAAAGTTCGAGATATCGGAAAGTTCGAGATATATCGGAACGTTCGAGATATCGGAAAGTTCGAGATATCGAAAAATATATTATTATTTTTCTCGTTATCTTTGAATTTTTGAATTTTTGAATTTGCGATATCGTATTTTTTGTTTATATACTTCCGTTTTTAACTCCACTGGCTGAAAGCCAGTCGAGCTTATGTCATGGGGAATCGTCCGTCCTGCGTTCGTGCGTGCGTGAGTGCGTCCGTGCGTGAGTGCGTACTTACGAGAGTAATCTTGTTGGATAGTGTTTTTTCGTAAACCCCAGCCACCACCCTTATAAGACACTTTGATAAGTGTTTTTTTTTATACAATTGTGTTATGGGTATCTAATTAACATATTATTGCTATTTATTCCGTAAAGGGGGGATAATTACGGAATAAACCATGTGCTTGTTGGGTATACCCAACAAGAGAACATCAAAGGAAAACACCCAACAAACGCCTTTTGGACGTACGTGCGTGCATGCGTGCGTCCGTCCGTCCGTAAACGTTTTGCTTCAAACTGTTTCTCCTACCTAACCACTGGACCAATTAGGATGAAACTTCATAGGAAGTATCCTCTCAATGATCTCTCCTTAGTTCCTCAAACTGTTTGGGATCCATGCAAAATTCTGGTTTCCGAAAGAAAAAACAATGAAGACTTAAACAATCTTCTTCTCCTCCGTAGGTATCAGGCCGATTTTCAAATAATTGTGTAGTAGTGAAGACTTAAAAAATCTTCTTCTCCTCCGTAGGTATCAGGCCGATTTTCAAATAATTGTGTAGAAATGTTGCTTGGGTGACCTTCTTTCAGATTTTTTCGAGCCAAGTTGATTGGTCGAAAACTATGGCCGCCAGAGGGCAGAGCTATTTTTGCCTTATAATATGGTTATAGTGAAAACTTAAAAAATCTTTTATATATATATATATGACCCTCTATCAGATTCCTTCAAGCCATGTTGATTGGTAAAAAACATGGCAACCAGGGCGCGGGGCTGTTTGAAGATTTAATTGGCAGTGGAGCGATACTGGCCCTCTTGGGCCTCTTGTTGTTATCATACTTCTGATAAACACGAAGGAGAATATACTTCACCCTCTCCTTCCAAAGCTTGTGTCACACCTAATTTATAACTAGAGACATTACATGTTAATATTTAAGCACCTATGTGATGTTTTTTTTTATCTAATTGATCTAGTTAGAGCAGATTTGAAACCGTGTATTGGTAAAAAATTAAGAAACTTCATGTTGTATGGTAACCTTTTATTATAGGCTATGGTAGCCAGGTGAGCAATATAGGCACATCTTGGCCTTTTTGGTTATGATAAAGGGACATTTGGCCTTCTTGTTCGAAATATTTACATCCTGTCTGTTTTCACACGTTATTTAAATGTACTGAACTACATCTGCTTCCTTTAAGTCATGCTTCAAAATCATGCGCGGCGTCCTTTGATGCTCTGCATCAAAATTCGTCTTGTATCACAACGTAAACACAAATCAAAATCAACACTTGAAAAGTTTATTCAGTGAAGTTCACCAGGAGTCAATCAGTTACTAGTGATGTATACATACAAATATTTTCATGGTTGGAGAGCAGAAATCAGTGGGAAACTAATGTCACTTGCAAAAGAGCCAGTTCTGATGTTGAAAGGAACAGTATGAGTGTCGTTTTCCCCATAATAATTTTGTCATTTATTACACATCACACGTACGCATTTCGTTAAACAAAGTTCATGGAATGTCTTTAAGCAATGGCTTCTGGGGAAGTTGATGCAACAATTGAGTTGATATAACTGTTGTTAAAATATTTATTCACGTTTTCAAACCTACACGTTTCCCTTCAAACGGCGACGACAGAGTGACGTTACTACCTTGACCCGCCTCCACTGTACTTACAATTTTCATAATCTCCCAGAAATATTGTTTGTCAACCGATTATTCAAATATTTGTCATGTATGTAAGAGAAGTGTTGACTGTTGAAAACCATAAGAATTATTTTCTACAAGTTTTATTTGTGTTGAAATTATAACAAAATTCTGGATCGACCCTCGTATATACTGACATATCTATTTTGCTGCGTAAGCATCTGCAATGTAATTATCTTCGCATAAATCAGTATCAACCCGTCACTACTCATTAAGTCACGAAAGTTATATATGGTTGAGTAACGGGAGCACAATTCTCACGATAGGACTTGTCTGATGCAAAGTTTTCTGACAATATATCAGTTATAATGTTTTAGTTTGTTTGCGGGAGGTATTTACTTTATTATTGTCATGCAGTTGTGCTATTCAATATATGTTACACAATTTCAAATGAAGCCTTCTGTGGTGCTATAACATCGTTGTATGCATTGTGAATTTTCAAATTTGATCATTTTTCGAGAAACAAAATACCCATCAATTACTAGGAAACATAGTATCAATCAATTTCTGCCAAGCACAATTTTGATGTTGATGGTGTTGTTGTTGTTGTTGTAGATGCTGACACAGACCTATACAAAGTAAGTACATTTTAAATCCTCTTTAACTTATTCAAAAACTTGTTACTTATTCGGCGGTTATAAGGATATGATCCTTTGATATCCAGAAAATCCATTCTGTCTCTGTCAGTATCTACAACAACAACAACAGCATCCCATATGCTGTTGGCAACATTAACATATACAATTTGAATGATTTTTGGGAGAGCAAAGGCTTCATTTTATGAACACGGCCGAATAAGTAACAGGTTTCTGAATAAGTAACCGGTGATTTAATATGTACCAATAGCTCACTTTCATCATTTACAACAGCAACAACCTCAAGATTGTTGTTGTCAGCATAAACTTATGCATTTTGAATGATATCTGGAACAGCAATGGCTTCTTTTCTTGAAAACAGCCGAAAAAGGAATGAATAAGTAACAAGTTTTTTAATATGTAACAGGTGATCTAATATGTTCCAATAGGTATCTGTCAGTATCTACAACAACAACAACAACAACAACAACAACAACAGCATCCAATATGCTGTTGGCAACATTAACATATACAATGTGAATGATATTTGGGAGAGCAAAGGCTTCTTTTTATGAACACGGCTCAATAAGTAACAGGTTTCTGATTAATTAACAGTTGATTTAAATGTAGCAATAGGTTTTTTCAGCATCTACAACAACAACAACAACAACAACATTAACATTGTGATTTGCAACATCAACATATGCAATTTGAATGATGTTTTGGATAGCAAAGGCTTCTTTTCTTGAAAACGGCCCGAAAAAGGAATGAATATGTAACAGGTTTTTGAAAATGTAACATGTGATCTAATATGTTCCAATAATTATCTGTCAGTATCTACAACAACAACAGCATCCAATCCTGGAAACAGCCAAATAATTAAGTAGCTAGTTTTTTGAAAAAGTAACAGGTTATTTAATAGGATCTCCGCCAGCATCTACAACAACAACAACAACAACATCACTTTTGTTGTTGACAACTTCAACGTATGCAGTTTGAATGGATTTTCTGGATATCAAACGCTAACATTTTGATAACCGCCGAATAAGTAACGAATAAGTAACAGGTTTTTTAAATAAGTAACAGGTGTTTTAAAATGGACTAATGGGTCTCTCCGTTAGTATCTACAACAACAACAATATCACGATTGCGGTTTGCAACATCAACATATGCAATTCGAATGATGTTTATGATAGCAAAGGTTTCTTTTCTTGAAAAAGGCCGAATATGTCACCAGTTTTTGAATAAGTAACAGGTGATTTAAAATGTACCAATGTGTCTCCCTAATCATCTACAATAACAACAGCAACAACGTCATCATCAACATAGTTGTTGGCAACATCAACATATGCAGTACCTTATATACAATCTGAATAAGTAACGAATAAGGAACAAGCCGGAATATATAACCAACTTTACATTTGAATAAGGAACAAGGAACAAGTAACCTACTTCACATTTGAATAAGGAATAGGGAACGGCCGAATAAGTAACTGGTTTTTGAATAAGTATCAGGTGATTTAATATGCACCAATAGCTCACTTTCATCATTTACAACAACAACAACAACAACCTCGAAATTGTTGTTGGCAACATAAACATACACATTTTGAATGATATTTGGGACAGGGAATGTCCGAATAAGTAACAGGTGATCTGATATGTTCCAATAGGTCTCTGTCAGTATCTACAACAACAACAGCATTCCATATGGTGTTGTCAACATTAAAGGGACTGAATCCCATATGAGAAAAAATTACCTTGATGTTTTTGCATGTAAGGCATTGATATTTGCTGACTGATGTACTACAGTATATACACACTATTTATATTGTGGAGATTTTTCGTTATTTTGCATTGTAAAATCTACTGGGTTAGTAACCCAGTAAATCTAAAAATATCGCTGTATATTTATCACGTGATCACTACAACTGAATTGACAATCTCCTTCCCAGAGTTGTTGTTCCTTACACTCACGCATACATGAATGTAATGAGTCGATAGTGTTAGGGAATGCCGAATTGAATCCACAAATTCAAATGAGCAAGAGGAAATTCCACGGTATTTTTAAACGGGAAAACACGGAGCGGACGTTTTTTTAACTGCTTATTTTCTATGAAATAATAAAAAACAAGACTTGTGTACGACCTTCTACAACATTCCGTTACATATATATCGACGTATTTTGGATTAATTAGAATAAGTATAAAATATAACGATTTTGGACCATTATGGTGTTCAGTCCCTTTAACATATACAAATCCATTCAAACTGCAAACGTTGATGTTGCCAACAACAAATGTGATGTTGTTGTTGTTGTTGTAGATGCTGACGAAAATCTATAAGTACATATTAAATTACCTGTTACTTATTAAAACAAACCTGTTACTTATTCGGCCGTTTTCAAGAAAAGAAGCCTTTGCTATCCAAAACATCATTCAAACTGCAAATGTTGATGCTGAAAATAACAATGTTGATGCTGTTGTTGTTGTAGATGCTGACCGAGACGCATTGTTTATTATTCTTATTCGGCCGTGTTCATGAAAATATCATTCACATTGTATGTTGCCAACAGCATATGGGATGCTGTTGTTGTTGTAGATACTGACAGAGACCTATTGGAACATATTAGATCACCTGATACTTTTTCAAAAAAACATGTTACTTATTCATTACATATTCGGCCGTTTTCAAGAAAAGAAGCAATTGCTCTCCCAAATATCGTTTAAATTGTGTTAGGAAAGTTATCCTTCCTGTGCAGTATCAGCCATTCGGAATGCTTTTCCATCGCAAGAACATTGTGGATTTAAATATTACCCAGTACAAAGCAAATGATAAGCCAAAGATTATACTGAGAACCTTCTTTTATTATTACATGCATATTGTTAATTTTCTTGTTTTTGTTTTTTTCATGTGTTCTAAACAATAACAGTTAAATTGCTTTTACACATCATGTGACCGCCTGTAGAGGTAGTGCCCGCCTCGTGTGCGGGAGGTTGCGGGTTCGATCCCTGGTCGGGTCATACCAAATACTTTAAAAATGGTAGAAATGGCTCCTGGCGATCAGGGTTGTGCGGTTATCATTAAGACTGACTGACTGGTGTCAGGATAAATTGACCATAAGTACTGGTAACTTTCCCAGGAAACGCCGTAATATAACGAACAATTTGTTGAAAATATGCAAAATGTGACTGAAGTTGTATTGTTTTTGTCTTTTGTGACATGCACTTCCACAGATAATTAAACGAACAAAGAGCTAAAATGTTGATGAATTAGTTTTTTACCCTTTCCCTCGTGTGAATGTTGTCACATCAGCAGCACATAACATTTATTTTGAAAACATTGTGATTAAAGAAGAAATTGATCAGAACGTTTTTGGTATTTGAAGGAAGATTTTAGGTTTTCAAATTTAAATTAAAATTGTCTTCAATGCAATCCTTTTGTGCGTTCAAAGCATATAATCTGGTTCCTTTGTAAAGGAATAGTTTAATCATTTTCATAAATGCAAACTTCATTTGACACATCTTGCAGCAGACAATTTTTGAAAAGATTGTAAGAAAGATGAAATTGTTCAATTTAAGTACCGGGTAATTTTACATTTTCTCACAATATTTTCAACTCTGTAGCAAAATTGTACTTGCAACAGTTTAGTCCATTTTTATTGTCAGATATCTTTAAAGAAAGTGACTATTTAGATTGCCTTCAATTGGATTATGTTCAACATGATAAACAGATGGCCAGCTGGTCAAGTGGTTAACATGTTAGACTGTCAATCCAGAGGTCTTGGTTCTGGATTTTTGTTTATGTGCATTAAGTGTCTCCCACTCAAATAGAGGTCAAGTACTGGTCCATTCCAGGAACTAGTGCCTTGCGTGTATCGGTGTTATACGATGAGGACGTTAATGAACCAAGCTGTCTACTCATCTGCTGCAGATCTATTGTATGTAAGAAAAGGTAAAAGTAATTTTGCAATTTATTCGAACCGATGCGTAGACAGATTTAAAAGCATGTATACCACAAAGACAACTAGGATCACTAACCAAATAAAATCCTTTTTCGGATTTAAGACAACTATTGGATGATTTTACAACAGACAGCTTTTGTAAAACATTTAAGACATGCAGAAATTGCTCGAAACAAATTTGCATCGGACGATTTTGAAAATGTTTCATCCAAATTGAGCAATTTTTCCATAAATGAAAGAATAAAACTGGTAGAATTTGGGTAATGGGAGAAATTGCTCATCTGTTTTCAAAATTCGAATCCTGAGAGGGGGTCAGCAAGCGTCAGTATGTGGGAAAGAGTTTAAAGAACATGAGTTGCCTGTCTCATCGAGTAAATGGTGAAATAATGTTTACATCTTTGATTTATAGAGACGATTGTCTTCAGTGGTAGCAAAGTGGTTCCACATCTTCACTCAACGATGAGTTTTGCTTTTGAATGTTCACATCCTTGGGTAAGAGTCCCGTTTGGTGATTGGAAGTACTGATGCATCAGTTAAGACTTGAGCATCTGCAAACGAGCAGTCTCCAACCCTTCGTCAGAGCCTTCACTGTCGGTTTGTATGTAGCCGAGTCCATGTAGCTCAGTCGGTAGCGACGCGGGCTGTCAATACACGGATTGTTAGTTCGAACCCCAGCTCGGCCAACATTCTTTCCGATGTTGACAAAAGACTTTGTAACAAGCGCCAATCGTCTTCCACCAATGGGCTAACAGTCTATATGGAAACGCAGTCAGACACGAAAGTCTGTTGTGTGGAGTCCTGGTGTGTGAAAGCTAGGAAACACATGAGTAGGTGAACTGGCCGCCGTCATATAACTGAAAAGTGTTGAAAACCGCGTTAAACCAAAATCAATCAAACTAAGTATGTAACGTAAGGACCAAGATATAACTTCTGACAATCCACTAGAATTGTAGTCTTATGGTGGTTCCTCTAAAAGAGTCTGTATCTTTGAAAAGGTACAACTTGACATTTCTTTATCAGACTGAACACAAAGGCTGTTCTCGGCCTATTCTGTGCACTAAAGTCAACGTGTACGTGTTCGCACGGATAGGCCCATATGATCCAATTACGGACATGCAAGAATCACCAAATCTCGTGAGTTGGGTTTTACGCGGTTTCAACATTAGTTCAGGTATATCACGGCGACAGTTCACTTATTCATGATTCCTGAGTTATCAAACCAGTACTACGTTAGGAAATGTGCCTTGCCAAAGGGTACTCCTCCATGACCACGTCGCTCGACTGAGGAAGGAACCCGGGACGCCCGGTTATAAATCCCCGACGCTTACCACTATGCCAGGGCGGATTTCTATTGCAGACATTGACGTGTAACTAGATAAGGAGATCATTGTGTTGAACCGTTTACTTGAACTTGATATGTTATTGTTAAAGTCATCTGTTTTTGAAAACATCCGACGTAAGAATTATAACATCTGAAAATAGGTAGTTTGTCAAATCGTTATACATAATATCTTTGTGTTATGCTTTGATAACCATCATCGTGTTTTCAAAAGGATTATCGTCAGTATAAAACGCACATAAATTATACATAAAAGTGTTTAAGTATAGTATTGAGATGGCTTCTTGTTCACAATCCCGAGTTGTTATGATATGGTTGACATTTTACGCCTGATTGTATCCGACTGTTTGTTTTCATCTTTTGATATTGCAATACAACTTATACATAATGGAGTGTGGATACTTGGGGAAAAAAAAAGATAACTTACATAAATAGTGTGAATCTCCGGTTGATGGGATATTTCAATCCTGTCCCATAAAGAGCAGTTTCTCCATTTGACACACAATATTTTCAACAATATTCTATTTAATAAATCTACCTTAATTTATGGAAATGTTCTAAATATTTACCTACTGTAGGTGATTTCAAAGTCGTCTGCTGTGGGTTTGTTGTATGTCAAAAATGGTTAAATTGGTGGCATGGCTTCAATATTGCTGAAAAGAGGGCAGTATTAAATACAAATACAAATCAGTTAGCATTTAGACGTTTAGGACTTCCCAACAAAAGTTCTCCCTGCGCGGCTAATAAAATAAAACAATCACTGAAAACCCAGCGAACTGCCGCAGAAAAGGCTTGGCTGTATCATTGCTGTAAAGAAGGTAGTATTTAAAATCCAAAAGAAATCAGTAATCAAGTAAACGTTTGCGATCTGTCTGGCCAAACGGTCTCTCCTCTTCGAAATGTGGTCGATGTTCGTAATGTTGTCGATGTTCTTTCCTGTTCGTAATGTGGTCGATGTTCTGTCCTGTTCGTAATGTGGTCGATGTTTTTACCTGTTCGCAAGTCAGACACAATTATCTGCTACTGCACCAGGATTCATGATGATAAACTGGATGTATTTACTCTCGCCCTGCATAATTAACTATTTGACGAGCACCCAGGTTTCAGTCGGTTTTTTCAAGGTTTATACCCAAGCTTTCCATGTTTATACCCAAACTTCCAGGTTTATGTTCAAGCTTTTCAGGTTTATACTGAAGCTTTCCAGGTTTATATCCATGCTTTTCAGGTTTATACCCAAGCTTTCTAGGTTTATACTCAAGCATTCCAGGTTTATACTCAAGCCTTCCAGGTTTATACTCAAGCTTTTAAGGTTTATACTCAAGCTTTCCAGGTTTATATCCAAGCTTTTCAGCAATTGTTGGACTTATTTTGTTTGTCCACATTTTTAATAGTATCGCTGGTCGATTTCTTTCTATTGATATTCTGGCACCATTTCTTGCTTAAACCGGGTTCATTCGAGAAAAAGAACATTCCGAACCCCGAGACTGACGTATTTTCATAAAATGCAGCGACAAATTTACCCCTTTTTGCACTTATTAACAAAATAATAAAACAATTCACGAATCCTATGCTTTGTCGTCAACATAAAGCTATATGACGCAGGTTCGTCTGACATTACGTCATACCCAAGTCACGTGACAAAAACAAATTTCTTCTCACGGCTGCGGTAAGATTAAAGCCGTATACAAGCATAAACACAAAGAGTATATAGCTGCAGCTACATATGGAAATATAACATAAAGAAAATGGAAATTCGCCACACCATGGATGGACCATGACACATTACTGGCAGTTAAGAAAAAACTCTCTGGGTAAAATGGAAGTTCAGCAGGAACCCACAAGCAAAAGAAAAATACTATACAATAAAATATGAAAGCAGCGCCATGGGCAAAGAAGCAAAAAAAAACCATTACGAATAATCAATAGCACTCAAAATGAAAGAAGATTAAAAAATGTGTACTATCAAAGACCAAATTTAAAGAACATATTCAGAACATCATCTATGATGATAGTAACATTCAAACTGACAACCTTGTAAAAGCTGAATTACTTAACATGTTCTTTAAAGTGTATTCACCATAGAAACGGGCAAAATACCCGAGTTCGAAACAAGGACTGTAAGTTGACTTCTGTGAAGAAAATAAACAAAAAACATTTACACAGTGTTAAGGAAACAAAGTCTCCAGGCTGTGACTCCATTCATCCCAAACTCATAAAGGAAACGGTAAATACAATTTATAAACCACTAGTAAACCTCTTTAAAATATCTATGGAGAAAGGTACCATTCCCAATGACTAGAAACTTGCAAGTATTATGCCGATCCATAAGAAACGACCCAAACACTCAGTATCCAATTACAGACCAATCAGTTTGACGATGTGTTATCCCTACAAAGATTTTAGTAAGAAAGTTAATCAACTTGGCACGTACTCACCAACCGATCTTAATTGGCAATTTAATGGAAACTGAAGTAAGAGATGCAATAATGCTTCACATGGAAACAAATAACCTCTTCATCGAACACCAACAAGGCTTCAGGAAAGGAAGATCATGTCAAACACAACTTTTGGAAGTACTGTTGGACTGGACGTATAATTTAGATACTCACAACAACATAGATGTCATATACCTAGACTTCCAGAAAGCATTTGACACAGTCCCCCTAACAGATCGGAACCAAAGGGTTGTACTTAATAACTCAACTTGGGCGCCTGTGACTAGTGGTATCCGTTGAGGCAGTGTTTTAGGTACACACATAATATTTACCATCTATATAAACGACTTACCAGAAGTTGTCAACAATGTAGCTAAATTATTCGCTGATTATACCAAAATCTACTCCACTGTCAACACACCAACTGATAACAAAATTCTACAAGACGACATAAACCAACTTCACCTCGATCGAAAAACATGGCTATTAAAATTCAATGAATCCAAGTGTAAACACATACACTTCGGGACTACGAATGAATACAAATAGTACATGGATGGATCAGGAATTATTTAAAACAACAAGGAAAAAGACCTTGGCATTATCATCGACAATAAATTAAACTTTCAAGAACACATTAATTCCCAAGCCAAGAAAGCAAATCAGAAATAAGGTATCATCATAAGATCATGTACATACATGGACAAAGATATGTTGCTTGTACTGTACAAAAAAAAGTCTCGTTTGACCTCATCTGGATTACAGTAGCTCTACATGGTCTGTAATCAACAAAACGGAAGCTCTTATGTTGGAGAATATACAAAGACGGGTAATACAAATGCTCCCTTTAATCAAAAATCTCACATACTCATAGAATTGGGATTACCGACCCTACGATACAGACGATTTATAACATCATATATTATTTCCACTTAAACATACAATACAAGAGGCCACGGATTCGAAATATATAAAAAATCACTGTCGCTTAAACAATAGGAAGTATTTTTTCTCTCAAAGAATAATACATTTATGGAACAAACTGCCAGAATATGTTGTTGAAGCAAAACGTGTTAATAATTTTAAAAATCTCTTAATAAAATAGATAGATAAATATATACTTTATTTTCAACTTGTACAACAAAACTACATCATTGTTACAAATACAAATACAAATTCAATTTCATATACAAATACAAATACAAATTCAATTTGAATTTCATAATTTTAAAACTTTGAAAATCTCTTAATAAGTCGTGGTACAATGTACCTTTTAAATTTGTACTTAATTATGACGGACCGGAATTTGGCTCATTAAGCCAAAATGAAGAAATGGACCATAGATGCTTATGCCTAAATAAAAAGGTCTCGAAGACAAGGTAAACAAGGTAAGTTAAAGGAGGTATTATTATTTAATAGAGCTTTAAACATTGTGGCAGATCGAGATATTGCTCATCATTAATAATGTCTCAATTTGCCACACTGTTTTCAAAAGTCGCCTGCTGCAGTAGGCGTCAGCAATCGTCTGTATGTTGAAGTGGACAACTTAATTATTAATGATATTAATTTGAATTTTTGGAGGGATAACTCTTGCTTTATATTTCATTCAGTGATGTTCAGATTATTTCTCTTGTCATTCTCATGAAAACGGCAAACCACTTCATTCATCTTGAGCATTATCACATCTTATGCTAGTTGATTTTATTAAATTGAAATACTAGAGCACCAATCTTACATATAGGAAGGAACAAGTGGATGAATACTGTGAATCCAGTTTTCTTTTCAGGACGATTTATTTCTGTTTCCCTGTTATATCCTTTCCTATATACAGACGCTTTCTGACGACTTTTGTAAACATTATGACAAAAGGAGAAATTGCTCACCATGAGCAATTTCTCCTTTTGCCATATTTTTACACTTTATATAAGTGTTATATAACATCTACACTTTCATTTAAAGAGCTGTCCCATACTTTTATTTAGATGTTTTCAAAGTCGTCTGGTGCAAATTTAGTGCATTAACTCATTTGCCACCTCTGACCGAGGGTAACTTATACGCATTAACTGTCCGCCCACCTAAAGTAGAACTCATTTGCATCCTCTGTCCGAGAGCAATTTATACGCATTTACTGTGCGCCCAACTTTACAAGAACTCATTTGCAACCTCTGACCGAGGGAAACTTATACACATTCACGGTCAGTCCACTTTAACAATAAAGAATTTGCAACCTCTGACCAAGGGCAACTTATACGCATTAACTGTCCGCCCACCGTAACAAGAACTCATTTGTAATATCTGACCAAGGGCAGTGAAGACTCAGCATCTGGATGTTTTGGGTCTTGATGCAATTGCGTAAAGTGATGACTCAGCGTCTGGATGATTTGGGTGTTGATGCGATTGCGTACAGTGAAGACTCAGCATCTGGATGTTATGGGTCTTCATGCGACTGCATACAGTAAAGACTCAGTGTCTGGATGTTTTTGGTCTTGATGCGTCTACGTACAGTAAAGACTCAGTGTCTGTATGTTTCAAGTCTTGATGCGACTGCGTACAGTGAAGACTCAGTGTCTGTATGTTTCAAGTCTTGATGCGACTGCGTACAATGAAGACTCAGTGTCTGGATGTTTAAGGTCTTGATGCGATTGCGTACAGTGAAGAATCAGTGTCTGGATGTTTGGGTCTTGATGCGATTGCGTACAGTGAATACTCAGCATCTGGATGTTTTGGGTCTTGATGCGATTGCGTAGAGTGAAGACTCAGCGTCTGGATGTTTTGGGTGTTGATGCGATTGCGTACAGTGAAGACTCAGCATCTGGATGTTTTGGGTGTTGATGCGATTGCGTACAGTGAAGACTCAGCGTCTGGTTGTTTTGGGTGTTGATGTGATTGCGTACAGTGAAGACTCAGCGTCTGGGTGTTTTGGGTGTTGATGCGACTGCGTACAGTGAAGACTCAGCGTCTGGATGTTTTAGGTCTTGATGCGACTGCGTACAGTGAAGACTCAGCGTCTGGATGTTTTGGGTCTTGATGCGACTGCGTACAGTGAAGACTCAGCCTCTGGATGTTTTCGGTCTTGATGCGACTGCGTACATTGAAGACTCAGCGTCTGGATGTTTTCGGTCTTGATGCGACTGCGTACAGAGAAGACTCAGCGTCTGGATGTGTTGGGTCTTGATGCGATTGCGTGCAGTGAAGACTCAGTGTCTGGATGTTTTGTGTCTTGATGCGACTGCGTACAGTGAAGACTGAGGTAAGTCTGTGTCGACACTCTCTCCTGTCTGTCATTTGGCCCATTATGCAACTTCTGGCACCGAAATAGAAGTGAACGCCAACGCTATTTAAAGTGATGCCAAACCGGGGAGGCTATTAATCCCTTCTCTACGGAATTCCGTTAGGGCCATCGCCTATGAATGAAATAATCTGAAACGCGAAAACACGAAATCACGAAAGTACGATGACGAAAACGCGAAAATACGATGACGAAAACGCGAAAACACGAAATCTCGAAAGTACGATGACGAAAACGCGAAACTACGATGATGAAACGCGAAAGTACGATGGCGAAAACGCGAAAACACGATGATGAAAATGCGATACAATTTTGCGTTTTCATCATCGTACTTTCGCGTTTTCGTCATCGTAGTTTCGAGTTTTCGAGTTTTCGCGTTTTCGTCATCGTACTTTCGCCTTCCGGTACGCATGCGCAAAATAATATTAACAAAACAAAACAAATGGACGACTTCATACACAGTCATTTTGAGAGAGGCTATGCCTACAAGGAAATAATTGTTTTATTGAAATCGGATATGGGTATAGACATAAGGTGAGCTTGCACCAATTGTTATTAAAAATACAATGGAACATTTTTGAATTCCTGTATGCGCAAGCGCACCGGAAGGCGAAAGTACGACGACGAAAAATGCGAAAGTACGATGAAGAAAACGCGAAAACACGATGAAGAAAACGCGAAAACACGATGACGAAAACGCGAAAACGCGAAAGTACGATGACGAAAACACGAAACCGCGAAAGTACGATGACCAAAACGCGAAGGTACGAAGATGAAAACGCGAAATTGTATCGCATTTTCATCGTCGTGTTTTCGCGTTTTCGTCATCGTGCCTTCGCAATTTCGTCATCGTAGCTTCGCGTTTTTGTCATCGTACTTTCGCGTTTTCGTGTTTTCTCGTTTCAGATTATTTTAATCAAAGGCGAGTATGCAGATGGCCCTAACGGAATTCCGTAGAGAAGAATTCCGTACTTCTCACATACAAACGCTTATTGACGCATCTGCAACAAACGACTTTTAAAAACATCAAGACAAAAGTAGAAATTGTTCACAATTGGCAATTTTGCCTTTTTCCACAGTGTTTTCAATAATTAGTTCATTTATAGAATGTTTCCATAGCTTTGACTGAATGTTTTCTAAGTCGTCTGCTGCAGATTTTTTGTATGTAGGAAAAAAGGTTAAGGTCGACTAAGGTATAAGTACTTATATATAGTAACTTTATGTCTGTCAAGCCATCAGTCAGATTCCATTGACCGGTATACCGTTCACGTATAACCCATGAAGCTCCTCAAATAATCAAACTACTAGTATACGAAACAAACAAACAGGTACAGGTAAGATCAATGGCCGGTGCATAAACATTTCTCTTCCAGTCAAGGTCAGTTTAGGACTAATTCCGTGTGAATTATAGATGACCACCAGCGTTGCTCTGTAACCTGTATCATTGTTCACTCCCAGGAGCGTAGGTCCCTTTAGGCACTGTAGGCCCCCAAAATACAGCTACGGCGATAGACATCTGCGTAATGTATCGACCAGATCAGCCTGCGCTGTCCGCGCAGACTGATCCGGCCGACACATTCCGTCTAAGACGGATAAATGTATAGAATAGTGATTCCTGAAACAGAAAATCCACAGGAGGCGAAAAGTGTCTATCCGGGTAGGCCTGTGAGGCATGCTTAGGCTGATCCGGGTCGATACTTTACACAGAGTCCACTATGTTGATTTTCTCACGAGACGGCCTACACATTGATTATTGCAAAGCTACGCCCCTGACTCCCACAATGTACATGTAGTCTCGTTCTACTTCAATCGGAACTTCTCGGGTAATTCCGTAATCCTTCATCATCCATTGGTGAAGCATTCATCACCGAGGTATTCCGAATTATTCTACTTTCCATTCTGTAACCCTCCCTTTCCCATATACAGCAGACGACTTTAGCACAACATAGGAAAACATACGTTAAAGCTCTTTAACCCTTTCCCTTATACGACAATTCTGCAGCAGACGACTTTGAACATATTATGTCAAAAGATAGAAAATCTCTATAATTGAATGGATAACCTATGACTTAAAGTGGAAAACATTGTGGCAAAAGGAGAAATTGCTCGTTTTGAGCAATTTCTTCTTTGGTCACTATGTTTTCAAAAAGCTGTCTGCTGCAGAGGCGTCAAAAAGCGTCTATATGAGGGAAAGGGTTAAATGAAATTATAATTATGAATGAAAGTGAAAACATTGGGACATCGTGTTACTTTATTGTTCCGTGATCGTCTGCTGCAATTACAGATGTAAGTGAACAATGGTTACTTTCGTTGTTTTAGGGTAGTTAATATGATTCTGAATTGTAAACTTGTAAGTATCGGCTGGTCTGTTAACGACGAAACCGACTTTACTCTGCAAGTCGTGCTGTGGGTCCTCCCACCCCACTACGGGACTCAGACCTTTGGGTAACGCGTCTGAACTGATCCACTGGACTATCTGTATAAACATACCGGTAGTACTATATCTAACCGAGGAACAGCCGCGGTATGACTGAAATACTGTTGAAAGCGGACACAATACACCATTAAAACAAAATACTAATACAATCTCATTATCTTTTGCATGGCAACAATAAACATAATTGAGCCGTCCCGTTAGAAAACCAACATTGTGGTCTCTGCGTAAAGTATCGACCCGGATCAGCCTAAGCATGCAGCGCAGGTTTACACGGATAGACACTTTTCGCCTCATGTGAATTTCTGTTTCAGGAATCATTAATCTATACATCTATCCCTCTGAGACGGAATGTGTCGGCCCGGATCAGTCTGCGCGGACTGCGCAGGCTGATCGGGGTCGATGCATTACGCAGAGGCTATAAGGACGGCTCAATATGTTTATCCGTTTAAAAATGTCCCTGAAAATATCGAATACGTTGTATAGTTATGTTGTCCGCGCATATGCCCGTGTGTCCGACTGTCACTTATCCGTACCTGGGCTATGATGTAATGCAATGAAGCTTTTTAGGTATATTCCTCAAGAGGAGATGCACATATTACAAACTGTTGTATTGTGGTTTATATTCGACATGCCCAATTTTACGGAGTCATGGGCCTTCAGATTTTTTTATTTCTTTTTCGGGAAGCATCCGTGCTCTCACTGATATGTTTTGTTTTGTTTTTTGCTTCGGATGTGTGTACATATATAGTTAAAATATACAAAGGGCGAACACAAAAGATAAAATATATGTCGTCAAACTTAAACATTTTATTGAATATTTATGGCAAGTTAATCATGTAATTCATAATTATCAGTATTTTACATCATTTGTTTATATTGGTGTACAACGGGTCGACTACAGTGTATACGATATCGCCTCGGTGGTGTAGTGGTAGATCGTTCGCCTCTTGGGTTTGATCCCCGGTCGGGTCATATCAAAGACGTTTAACCCTTTCCCTCATATAGACGCTTTCTGACGCCTCTGTAGCAGGCGGCTTTTTGAAAACATAGTGACAAAAGAAGAAATTGCTCAAAACGAGCAATTTCTCCTTTTGCCACAATGTTTACCACTTTTAGTCATAGGTTATCCATTCAATTATAGAGAATTTCTATATTTTTATAAAATATGTTCAAAGTCGTCTGCTGCAGAATTGTCGTATGAGGGAAAGGGTTAAAAGGAAGTATTGGCTGTCCCTCCTTGACGTTCAATAGTGTCAGCATTACGACAGATTCGCTGGTGTCAGGATCAATGGACCAGTCGTACTGGGAACTTAGCGAGGAAACGCCGTGATATAATTGACAAACTCCTGAGAGCGGTGTAAAACACCATACAACTACGTATTGTAGACAAAATGAACACGTTTATATGTCACAGCACGGTACACTTAACATATTCACTAATACAGCCGCCATTTAACGCATCTGCAGCAGACGAATTATGAAAACATAATTGGAAAAGGAGAATTGCTCATCATGAGCAATTTGTCATTTTCCCACTATGTGTTCATCTCTGTATAAAAAAATATTATATCGATATTTCACAAACTTAACAATCTTTCTTCCTTGACGTTTTCATATCAGGTCACTCTAACATATCGCACAAGGTTAACCCTTTCCCACATACAACAAATCTGCAGCAGACGACGTTGAAAACAAAATGACAACAACCTGAAATATTCCCATAAAAGATACCTTAATTGTTAAATAAAGATGAAAACACTGTGACAAAAGGAGAAATTGCTTGTCTTAAGCAATTTCTCCTTTTGTCACAATGTTTTCAAAAGTCACATGCAGCAGAGGTGTCAGAAAGTGTCTATAGGTGGGAAAGGGTTAACACGTAATTCACAGGCATGGATTCAAAACAGGGAAGTTTAAACGTTTGGAGGACATATTCTCCACATGATCAATAAACAAATAGCTTGTGTTAGTCATGTATAACAGTCAACCCTTATCCTGCTTCGTTTATGCAAATAATCACGCTTGTCCTCGAGCAATGGCAATGTCATGCATATGGAATAATTCAAACATATTAGTAAATGAAAAGCAAAGAGTCTCGACCAAGAAAAGATAACACATAGAAACATTGAAGAAAAATGAAAAGAAATGCTCTTAATGAGCAAATACTCGTTTGGTCAAAATGCTTTCAAAAGGTTTCTGCTGAAAATGTGTGGCATAATGGGTCTACATGTGGGAAACCTGTAAACACGTCACAACGAGCGATTTCTACCCTTCCCGCAATATTTTCAACTTTATATCTGAATTATTCTATAAAAACCCTGATATCACATTTTCCACAGATGTTTTCAAAGCTGTCAACTCAGTGTACAATCTGATCCAATTCATCATGAAGTTGATTAAATGTTTACAAAAGTTTACAGGCAAATGTGATACCGATGCTGTTGGTAATGCATGTGATACAGCCAACGCCCACATACAGCACGTTAACGGTAGACAACTATTAATAAATCCAGTCAAAAGAATGGAACAGCTATAACAATTAAAATATAATTATTGAATCGAGTTGAACATAGAGTGGCACAAGATGAAGGAGAAACTGCTGACTCGCATTTTCGTCAATGTTTTCACCAATCGTCTACTGCAACGAATCATCAAAAAGCCTTTTCTTGCATATGGAAAGGGTTTTGAATACTAAAACAAAATTAATAACAGGAAATTAAATCTCCAAAAACATTAACCCTTTCCCACATACAGACGTATTTTGACGCATCTGCAGCAGACGACTATTGAAAACATTGCGACAAAATGAGAATCTCCTTTTTGCCACAATGTTTTCAATTGTTTTTCTGTTAATATACTTACAATTATAGAGATTTTCTATATTTTTGAGAAAACATTTTCAAAGTGGTCTACTGCAGGTTTACTGTATGTGGGAAAGCGTTTACCGGTGTAGCTTCCTCTAGCGAATCGACGTTGCTACATGTATAAAAATATGGCATTGAAATGTCAGGCATTCATATACCTTTTGTCGTACATTTTTTCTCAAACAAATAGGGTTAGTTGATAGATTGTTTCCCTCATATAAAGGCTTTCTGACGCTTCTGCAGCAGACGGCTTTTTGAAAACATGACGACAAACGAAGAAATTGCTCAAAACGAGATTTGTTTCCTTTTGTCACCATGTTTTCAACTCTATTCAATGATTGTACTTTCATTTAAAGGGAGTTACCATGTTTTGTTCAGGCATGTTTTCGATGTCGTCTGCTACCGAGTTGTCGTAAGTGGGGAAAGGGTTAACGCCGCTTTCAACAATGTTCTCAAGTAGCGTTTCCTGGGTCAGTTATCAGTACTACCTGTCCCTTGTCTATTTATCCTGACACCACCAGCCAGTCGGTCGTAATGATAATTCCGCAAGCCTGAGCGCCATGGAGGGTAGCCATCAAACAAACAAGTATTTTATTTATCTTCCCTAGCTGTTTAACCCTTTCCCACTCGCAGACGCATTCTGACGCATTTGCAGCAGACGCCTTTTGAAAAAATTGTGGCGAAAGGAGAAATTGCTTATAATGAGCAATTACCCCTTTTGCCACAATGTTTACAACTCTATTTAATAATTAAACACTCATTTATGGAGATATTTCACGTTTTTGTCAATATATATTGAAAGTCATCTGCTGAAGAATTGTCGTATGTGGGAAAGGGTTAAGAGGATGATATAACCGATTCAAAACGGTGTCAGGCTAATGAATGGACTATTTCTGTCTAAAGTAGTCATGCCTATACTATACAAAGTACGCATCCCAATAAGGAAGAGAATTTATAAATGCGTAGCGACGAATACTTTATTCTTCCTGAATGGGTAGAAAACGATTAAGAGTCGATTACGTCGCCGAGGCCAATCGCCGTGTGGCAACATCAACTCTCCCGGGACACGATCTGGGCTAGATACAGTGTAGTCTTCATTCATACAAACAACATCTTTCTACGTTGTTTTCACCTGATGACCATGTATGTACCCCCCCCCCTCAGAAATAATGCGTCTAAATATGCATGAATAAACCGCCAATGCCTTCTGAAGCAGTTTGATTCATTAGCATAATAATGTCTTTTCGATCTAAATGTTCAATGAAAAAATAAAATAAATGATATTAATAAAGACAATAATATAATATGTCGCTGTTTCAAATAGAAAACCGCACATGACTACGAGAACACACGTTAACCGTCACGTGACCACACTTGATCACGTGTCATTCCTGTTGGTCAGTACAATCGTCACACCGCACCAGTCCATTTTCGTCACACTGCATACAACGTAAGGCACAAAACTCTTCCGTAAACTCGTTTCTTAGCAACGATTTCTTGGAGCCATGACAATGTGTACATGGCAAATATCTGTATCCACCGCATTTATCACAAGAAGATCGAACTTGAATTTTCTGTTGAAACAAAAAGAGTCCATGGAATATGTTAAACATAGGAAAGAATGTTGGCCAAGCTCGGATTCGTACCCACAACCCATGGATTAATAGAACCCGCGACACTACCGACAGAGGTACCGGGGCTCGACAGATGACTTTTGAAAACATTTTGGCAAATGATGAAAGTGCTCGTAACGAGAAACTATCCATGTTACCGCAATGTTTTTCAACTCTATTAGAAAAATAGTTTTATAGAGATGTTCAATGTTTCAACAGTGGTCTGCTGCTGAATTGTTGTCAGGTGGGAAAGGGTTAAAGTCGTCTGCTGCAGGTTTTTTGGAAGGTCGAAAAGGTTAATGGGAGAAGGAAGATCATGGTCTGATCACATCGTGGCCGGGAAAAACCCATATTTTCGTTGGTTGATCAATTTCTAAAGGCCGGGGTAATTACGGTGTAACTAAGACTGATATTTTGTGTGTGCACCCTAACTCTTTCAAGTCTGTATTAAATGGACTTGTCAAGCTACGCATTTGGAACAGTCAATAGCAATTTTAAGATTAATACCATGGCAATGCCACGACTGGATTAACTATAATCTGCTGGCACAGGTTTCTCCAATCGGTTTCGGCAACCAAAGAGTTGAACAACGAACGTTCGTTATTAAGGGGCGTAGCTCCCTTTAGGCTCCCTAAAATGCAGCTGCGGCGATACACATCTGCGTAATGTATCGACCAGATCAGCCTGCGCTGTCCGCGCAGACTGATCCGGCCGACACATTCCGTCTAAGGGAGGATAGATAGAGTAGTGATTCCTGAAATAGAAAATCCACAGGAGGCGAAAAGTGTATATCCGGGTACGCCTGTGTGGCATGCTTAGGCTGATCTGGGTCGATACTTTACGCAGAGTCCACAATGTTGATTTTCTCACGAGACGACCTACACATTGATTATTGCCAAGCTACGCCCCTGTTATTTGAATTTTGGAAAAGACACCGCCAGACAAGATTTACATTTAATTGTATGAGTATTACCTGTCACCATAACTACGTGAATAAAAACTTACTTTAATTATCTCATCACTGAATATTTATGATGATTAAATATTATATGGCCTTGATATATACCGTGTGTTTTCTTACTTCAATTCAGAATGATTTAAGCTATATACTCACATAGTCACGTGGGAATCTTCCCTATTGCAATGTAGCTAAATAGTTCTGTTTCAGATTTTTAATTCAAAAGATAAATATACCCTTCTTGTCCTAAGTCAACCAGTTCAAACGGATAAGCGAGGGAGGAATATTTTTGGTTCAGGCTTTGCCATTTCTACAGAAGGAACGGTAACTTAACCCTGATTACCTGTGACTAACTAGTAGCATCACCATTGAGTTCTTACAAATAAATGTATGCTAAGTTTGTGGTCTACATTGTTTGCAAATATGATTTTAAGTCGTGAATGTTGTTAGAGTTACGCACAGCGGGAAAACGGTAAACGCATAAACGATGAATATATTAATAAGCATGCGTTTATATATATATTATTTATAGCATCCATGTATAACCCATTTTCCATATGCAGACTTTGCAGATACATTTTAAAAATATTGCGGCAAAACGAGAAATTTCTCATGGCTAGTCCTCTGAACCTTTTGGTAACTTATCGGTGATGTGTGCAAAACCAGATCAGACTGTGTGGATGCACTGGCTAATATGGCCCTACACTGTTCGATAATACACTGGGGTTGGTTTCACCATGGAACTTAAAAATCACAATTATGACAAAACATAATTATACTTACGGTGAAATTTTCAAATATGTGTTTTAACTCCCCAGTTTCATTTTGCTCTTGAACTTCGGAAAAACTCTGTAAAAGAGAAGGAGTATTTTGTACAGACAAGAGGTTAGAATTTCACGTTATGTTATTCAATGTGGTTGTTCATATTTCTGTTAGTTTATTTGGATGACGTATACATTCTCAAAATGAATGTTCTTCGCCGTGTTAATCGTCACGTATAAGGTCTAGAGTGGAAAAGTGTTGAGACTATTATTCCAGATTGCACATGGTGTTACATATATGGCTAGCGACGCGGGCTGTCATTCCATTGGCTGTGAGTTTGAACACCAACACATGCAACATTATTTCCTACGTGTGACAAAAGTCTATGCACCACGTGTCATTCGTCTCCCATCAACCCACGGGCTAACAGTCTATGTGGAAAAGCAGCCAGTGGGTTGGAAAGATTATAGTGTGGAGTACTGAAGAAAGCAATGCAACACATGTGTAGATGACCCGACCCCGTGATATGACAATTTGGTGAAAACGGCGTTAACACACCAAATCAATCAACAACTATGGCTCTTTTATATATCGAGGGATTGGCGTGAACTGAAATTGGTATTTTTTTTACCAAGGTTAATCACCTCGCCATAAAGTCTTTATAAGTGTTAAATCATTTTTCTTGGTAAACAATGGAAATTTAGGTGCCATTGCTCGTTCTGAGCAATGGCACCTAAATTTGCATTGTTTACAAACGGGTCAAAGTTGCCCCTAAACCAGGGTTTTCAAAATAGGTTTTTAGTTACAACCGTTTCACGCCAAGCCCTCGATATGAGCCGACTGGGAATGCTCTTGTGAGACTCTGTATCGGCTAGCCTGATAATAACATTGGTTCGCATATGTAACCCAGCTGAAAGAGTCTGACCTGAACAGGGCTCGAACTCGGGATCTCTTGTCCCGTAGGCGAACACTCTACCACGTCGCTATAAAAGCTAGCTCCATAGCAAGGTAGTATAAGTAACTCCTTTTAGAAACAGATAGCTGCATATTGTCTATGTATGGGATAGACCACCATACTACACGTATAAAACAGGTCTCCATTCCACCCGACGCGACCCTAATCAACCACACTATGAGCATTGGATTCTGCTCCAGACGCGTAAAATGCGATCTGTTATTGGGAACGGGTTAAAACACTCTCACGTAGTTCGTTTCATCGATTAGTATACTGATAAAAAGCACAGTGATCGCTAAATCATCATATAAATATTGTCTATGTTATCGATATATATTATAGCTTGAGTCCTGATGATTGGAAAATCGTTATTGCAGCGTGGTGTTTAAAACATTCGTTGGATTTGCGTGGGGTTGTTCCATAACCTAGCAATATCCCATTAATTTGTATTATTAATACATGTTTATATTACGCAGCACCGGACTTCACGTGGTTTGATATTTAAGGCAAGTCAAAAAAAAAAATGCATACGCGTTAGTTGCCTTTTTGGTCATAGCCGTTATGTCGAGACTTCAAGGACATGGAAGTTCCTGACCCAATATCAAACTTGATTAACGTTTGTCGCAAAGGTGTGACTATTGGTTCAGTGGCGCACGGTCAATGGTATGTCCCGAAATGTGGGTGTATTCCCATACTGTGTTACAGCTAGATCCTCCAACTTTTTATCTTTCAAATCGATCACTGCATTTACGAAACAAAGTGCAATGCCCTCTGCAAATTTCAGACCAAACATTTTCCTTAGTAGGGGGTCGTTCAGGGGGGTCTTTCTCAAGAAGCAGCTCGCACACGTGGATTGCGTTTTAGATTGTCCGACTGATTGATTGTTTGGTGTTTAACGCCGATGTCAACAATGGTTCAGTTTTATCATGGCGTTTCATGGTCAATTTATCTTAACACCACCCAGTCAGACGTAATGCTCATTCTGCAACCATGAGAGCCAAAGAGGGCATCCATTAAGTGTTTTCATCTGTCAAATGTCAAACAGAAGAGAAAATATCATGGCAAAAGGACAAATTCCTCATTATATGCAATTTATTCCTTGCCAAGCTGTTTTCAAAAGTCGTCTGCTGCAAATACTTCAAAATGCGTCTGCATGTGGTAAAGGGCTCAACTCTGGGTGACTTATTGTACTAATATAGACATACCTGTTAATGACCTGATTTCATGTTTCTCTAGACAGTATTAAGACGGAAGAATCCACTTTTACTGTTATAAATGATTAATGAAGGGAAGTGGTGTTATTCCTTGTTTACGTTATGCCATTGAGGAATACTCCTTGATACGTAAACGGTCTGGTTAATTGAGGCGCTAATGATTTATAAACATTGCGTTATGTTTAATTTTTGTCACGGTGAGGGCGTCTTTAGAAACCCAACATTGGGGCACCGAGACTAGTGCATCAAGTTATGACATGTCTCTATAATGAAAGTATAAGTATCGGACGTGAGCGATATCTTCTTTTGTCACAAAGTTGCCACACAAAGTCGTCTGTTGCAGATGCGGAAACATATGTTCTGCATGTTGGAGAATGCTAAGTAAGTTTCAATCTTATTCGAACCAGGCCTAAACTTTGCTGCAGTAGCAAACGCTCATATAGATGTGATGACTGCTTTTTACCGGTCGCCTAAGATTAACCTTTGTGTTAGCCAATCACTTTGTTCTCTTAAACCACTGAAATCGTTAGGTATGAACAGGTCTATTACCCATATAAATAATCGAGATAGAGAAGTGGTGATGACCGGGTGTATCGTGATATTTCATTGGACAGAAACACGAGAACCTGTTTATGGATATTTAAATGTATAAGGTCAATCCGAGACGACTTTTTAACCGGTGTCGTCAGATCCAATACAAGCACAGCGAAACGTTTTGGTCCGATTTTAATGAGATTGAGTAAGTTTACACTACAAACCCCTATATGAATTCCATCCGCGAACACTTGTGGTACAGATATTGCACTTTGTCCCAGTCTATCTAACAGTTCTTTTTGATTTTCCGCACTCATGAACAAGTCTTTTTCCTCGTAGCGCACCATATGTCCCTGTAGTAATTTTCTCACTGCCGAACACTGATCTGCAGTGGACCGAACCGTCGTCATACTGCTCGTATATATAATAATCTTTCCCTTTTCTGTAATTCTGTAATTTCTCTGAAAACAGACAAAATAGGCATTTAACTAATAGAACAATAGAACATAGTATGGCACCGAGGTTTGGATTGAGCCGATTATTTCGATTGAGGGTTTTGTTGACTCTCCCACACGGAATCGTTGAATGTTTCATAAGCTTCAAACAAATGATGTTACACTTCTAGTATTACGTCAAAAGTTGTATTAAAGTCAGTATAACATATAGGAAGGAAATTAAAGGTTATTTTGTGTCTCCGCTGACTGCAGAGGTAACACTTCGTGAACTCGCTTGGCACGGGTCAAATCTATTCTTTATAATCAAGTAAATTAAAGGCAATTTCATTCACAAAGTAGACTTATTAAAATGCTCAATTTGAGAAATGAGGTCATGTCTTAGCACAGGGGACGTTCTTTGAGTTTTATTGTTTCGATGCAGATGTTATATAGAACGTGACCACTATTCAAAACTTTTCCAGCAGACTTATTGATTTAAAAAAAAAAAGAACCAAAAATAATCCCCAAGACACGAAAACTGTTTGTTTATAACTGGCAATTAATATCGTGTTACATTATTCAAGATTCTAGATCTAGAACACTTGATTCGGTAACGAAAACAATCGTAATAAACTCCCGTATTTCGTATTAACATAAGCTTACTTATCTTATATCGATGGTGAAATAAGTTTATAGTTATCACTCTCGGCGTCTTCGTCATGGCGACTTAATCAGTACTCGGCGCGCCGTTAACGTGATAACAATCCCAAAGACAGAACCCGCTCATCACGGGATTTGAACCCGGGACCTTAGAAACCAGAGTCCGACGCTCTATCACTGCACCACCGTCTGATTCTACGAAACACATTATTACGAGTGATTACAATCGACTGTCCAGGTTAGACTATCTCTTGCCAGAGATTACCAAAAGCCCTGACGTGTCGAATAATCTGACCAATACTACGACAACGATCTTGATTCGTTACGTAGATCTGATTAAGATACTAACGAAGATCCAGAAATAAGAATTTGATATATTGCTATTTTCCATGCAGGTTATTTGCAAACATAAAGCTTTATATAACCACGCGATTCAGGTCAAACAAAAACCGACCTTCGGGTATTTGCGCCCAGCAAATAATAATATCAAACTCTCAAATTCAGATGTATCAAACTGTAACAAGCGGGTTCTGTCATTGGAATTTCTGCACACAAACGGTGCGAGTATTGGTTATGACATCGAGCGTGAGTTATATAAGCGCAAAGCTTGTTTCGCAAAGAATGTAAGATAAATAAGTTTAAACTAAACTAAAGTGTATTTAGTTAAAGACACACACAACCTGTTTATGTGACATATAGCTACATAAAAAACAATCCGCGTCTTCGTGATAAACGTAATAACAATTTAAGCTGTTCCACGAGAAAACCAACAGTGTGAACCATGCGTAAAGTATCCATCCGGATCACCCTAAGCATGCCGTGCAGGCTAACCCGGACAGACAATGTTCGCTTCCTGTGGATTTTCTGTTTCAGTAATTATTACTCTATACCCCTATCCCCCCTGCAGCGGTATGTGTCACCCGGATTATCGGACTGCGCAGGCTGATCTGGGACGATACATTACGCAGATTCCATAATGTTGGTTTTCTCGTGGAAAGGCTCTTATGTTATATTAGTTCATATCATAAACCATCTCTGTCTACTTAATTGAGCGTAGTGCCAGGTGATAAATCACCTTCATTAACTATGTAAATGCGTACATTGTTCAGTGCGATAAACACTGATGATTGAATATTATCTGTGTACATGCTGTAATTGAATTCGCGTAAACAATAATGAAGTCATTTCCTTGAAATGTAACCCTTTCCCACTTGCAGACGCATTTTGATACATCTGCAACAGACGACTTTTGAAAACATTGTGGTAAAAGTAGAATTTATTCAGGATGAGCAATTTCGCTTTCTGCTACAATGCGTTCAACTTTATTCGATAATTGATTTCTCATTTATAGAAAGTTATTTTATGTTTTACTAAATGCATCCAAGGTCGTCTGCTGCAATTGTGTTGCATTTCAGAGAGGGTTAACAGAGTAAGGGTTTTTGGTAAATAATAATAAAACCTGAACTTATGGCCACGAATGAATCGATGGTAACTGATATTTATTATTTAGTTAGAATATAAATCGTCTTCTAATTGACTCGGGGTTTATAGAATTTAAGAATTACAAAGGCATTCATCGTGATTAGCTTCACGTTTATACACGAAAGTTATGTATAGTCTCAGTTGGTACACTAATATAACGTCAATAATAAGAGGGGGGTTTTGCCTTTGAGACTTTTCCACACAAACAACACGAGTACAGGTTAAGTCTCCAGGAAGCAGACACCTAGCGTGATTAATATAAACTAAAAGCCTGATTAATAATTGATGTAAAACAGATCAGAGTTAACACAATTATAAGTAAAAGATTGAAGCAACATCTCAAAAAAACAGAAAAAAGAATTTGGCTGCCAGAGAAAGCTTCGATCAAACTTGTCTAACCAGGGTTCGTCCTTAATTGCAGAAAGGTCAACAGGAACTCTTGTTACTAAAGTCAGTTCTTTAATGTTAGGGGACCACATTGCCTTAAGGACATTTAACATTTAAAACAAAAGTTGATGGTTTCCTGTGGTTATTCGCCAGTTCGTTATAAACATGCATATTTATGAATGTTTTCGAATGTATAATTAATGTTCTGTGTGCAATTGAAATTTTCAAATGGACTTTTTCAGATTTTAGTATCTTAATCATTGTTTAACATTATCCGTTTTCACTTTCTAAACGAAATGCCATGTGAGATATGTATTTCAATGCTCATCCGACGACATAACGTGTATTGATTTAAAGCATGTTTGCGATTATAATAACGAGATTATTTTCACTTCTGCAGGATTACGAGATCGACACACATGTATGATATGAATGGTTTATCACGTCGTGTCCTTGGAAACCGACTGCTGTAGAATATGCGGATAAAGTCAACCGTGGTGATTCTGCACACACTTATACATGTACACAAATAACGGATTATATAAATATATAACTTGACCAGCAGACAAGCATTTCGTCCTTTTACCACCACGTTTTCACCTTTCCTTATTTAATAATTTGCTATATTTGATACACATCTACCATATTTTTACGAATACGAGCATGTCTGACTGCTCGGTGTGTTAAGACAATATGGCAATAAGTCACTGCTTCCCCATCATTTTGGCAAGTGTAACCAAGAGCAGGTATCTTTCCTTGGCCAGCTTCAGATTGTCACAACCGGCCCAACTGGTCGGATCTATTCGGCACTCGAAACATTATCAAAGAGGTAAGATGAAAGTTACTTATTTACTCCAAAAGATGCTCTTCGTGTTGAAAATATTCCACAAGTCTGAAAGCTTTTCATTAGATGTTAAACAAACTATAGATACATATGTTAATACGTGTTAGTTATCTGAGTCGTTCCACGAGAAAACAACAACATTGTGGACTCTGCGTAAAGTATCGACCCGGATCAGCCTAAGCATGCCACACAGGCCTATCTGAATGTACACTTTTAGCCTCCTGTGGAGTTTCTGTTTCAGGAATAACTACTCTATACATCTATCCCCCTAAGACGGAATGTGTCGGCCGGATCAGTCTGCGCGCACAGCGCAGGCTGATCTGGTCAATACATTACGCAGATGTATATCGCCGCAGCATCTTGTGTAGGCCGTTCCTCGAGAAAACCAACATTGTGGACTCTGCGTAAAGTATCAGCATAAGCATGCCGCGCAAGCTAATTCAGGCAGACCTGTTTCGTCTCCTGTGGATTTTCTGTTTCAGGAATCATTACTCTATAACTTTATCCCCCTGATACGGAATGTGTCGGCCCGGATTAGCCTGCGCGGACTGCGCAGGGTGAACTGGGCCGATACATTACGCAGAATCCATAATGTGAATTATCTGTTTCAGGAATCATTACTCTATAACTGTATTCCCCTGAGATGCAATGTGCGGCCCGGATTAGCCTGCGCGGATTGCGCAGGATGATCTGGATCGATACATTACACAGAGTCCATAATATTGGTTTTCTCGTGGAACGACTCATCTATACCTGTATAAGTATGTAAATATCTATGAAGTGTCACACATTCTGAATGCATACTATATATAGCTACTAAGCATATGGTTGTGTTTTATGTTTTGTTAGTATTTTCAAATGGTTAACCCTTTTCACTTACACATTTTCTGCAGCAGACGAATTTGAAAACATCCAGGCAAAAGTATGGAAGCACTCTATGAATGAATGTATAACAGTTACCATTTAATTAAATTGAAATCATTGTGGTAAAAAGTTGTCTGCTACAGAGTCAGGCAGCGTCTGTTTGTTCGAAAGGGTGAACACTTATACACGAAGACAAACACAACAAAAAGACAAACATATAAAAAACACTGTTTATAACAAGAACGCCGCGGAGCGAACGACAACACTCGGGTATTTGTTTCTATGTCGAATAATGAACTTTTGTGAATAAAGACTAGTGCCAGAGTTATGTGAATTAGTATATACATGAGTATTGTCTCGAGTAACATTTGTACCAAGTTTCATTTGAAAATGTTGAACGCTTTTGAGTTAATGGGCAAGGTTAAAGTTTTTGGATGAATTCCTAAGTCCAAAAAGGAGCATAACTGAATAATTATTAAAGAGTAATGTGACTTGGTATATGCATGCGTAGTGCCTCAAAGAAGATGTGTACCAAGTTTCATTTAAATGTGTGGAACAAATTTTGAGTTATGATGTAAGGTTTAAGTTTTGCGACGATGCTGACGCAGACGCTGACGCAGACGACGCCGCCGCCGCCAATGGTATAACAATAGCCCGATTTTTTTCATCTTCTTAAACATAGAGTTACCATGTACCAACATGTCGGAATAGATGACCGCGTTGATTATGAAACTCATCGTGTGTGGTTATAATATGAAATAGAACATGCAAGTATACATCATATTCAGAGACACGCCGAACACGAATCAATAAAACCACTCAACGCTACAAAAACAAAACACTCAAAAACAACTACAATGATTTATGACGAAGCATGCTGCTTATGAATATGCACGAATGTCAAGTTTGATGACTTCAAGAAATCTTCCAACCCTATTCCACTTTCATTTTGACTCTGCAGACGATCTTTAAAATAATTGTGAAAAAAGTAGAAATTGTTCATTTTGAGCAATTCCACTTTTGCCAAAATGTTTTTAATGGTTTTTTTTCCCAGTTACACATTTATATATTTGCCAATATGTTTAAAAGTCATCTGCTGTAGATGGTTTTGTATTTGTAAAATGAATAAGAACAGACAGCGACCCAAGTGAAAACATAATGGGTTTGTTTTAACCTGCCAAAAAAAGTCAATGTACCTAACCCACTAGTATGAAGCACGTACGACTCTATAGAATTGAATAGGAAGTAAAAAGAAGTCATCAATATTAATGAACACGATACTAAATTCTCACCTTAACCCCAGCATCGTCCTCCGACTCCTGCAACAAACAGCATAGCATGTATTAGCCTGAAACTTGTGTAAGCAGTCACCTCTATTAAGCAGCAACTTGAAGATTAACCAACACAATATTTCCCTCCTTAAGCAGCCACCTCTATTAACCCTTTCCCTCATATAGACGCCTCTGCAACAGACAGCTTTTTGAAAACATAGTGACAAAAGAAGAAATTGCACAAAACGTGCAATTTCTCCTTTTGCCACAATGTTTTCCACTTTTTGTCATTGGTTATCCATTCAATTATGGAGATTTTCTAAAAAAAAATACAAAATACGTTCAAAGTCGTCTGTTGCAGAATTGTCGTATGAGGGAAAAGGTTAAACAGCAACTTGAAGATTAACCACCACAACATTTCCAACATGTCAGAACTCGTTTTCCATTCTTATGTCATAACAAGAACATGGCATTGTGATTCGGGTTAATTTGAGATTTAAGCAACATTGAAAAATAAGCAATATTGTTCATAGACAAAACTTCATTTAACCCTTTCCCGCATAAAGACGCTTTCTGACGGCTCTGCAGCAGATGATCTTTGAAAAACATCGTGGCAAAAGGAGAAATTGATCATTTTAAGCAATTTCCCCCTTTGCGACCATGTTTTCAACTCTATCTAATAACTAAACTTTCATTGATGGTGGTTTACCACATTTGTAAAGGCTGTTTTCAAAGAGTCGTCTGCTGCATATCTGTTGTATATGGGAAAGGGTTAAACATGGTCAGTTGGTTAAAGCATATGAACCACTTCCGGCGAAATGGGAACCGTTTCACATTTCAGATAGTGTAACGCAGACAAAATGAGGCCTTCCTTTTTCCTATAATCTACAATTTCTTGATATATTTCAATCTAGAATAGTATCAATATCAAATTGTGTAATGATGATTTAATACATCCCAAATATAACAATCGTGAAGCAGACGATTATGAAATCAGTATAGACAAGAACATGACACATCTCTATATATATATATATATGAAAGTATGAGTATTGAATAATAGAGTTGTCAGTTTGTGGCAAAAGGAGAAAATGTTCTTTATGAGCAATTTATCTTTTTGCCATAATGTTTTAAAAGTCGTCTGCGACAGATGAGATATTATACGTCTCTATGATGAGGGAAAATGTTAAGAAGTAACTGTATGGTTTTCAGCATTTCAATAAATCAATAAATAACAACTTGAAATCTTCCTGGTGAATTACGGATTTTCAAATCTAAAGATGGAAAAATATTAAGAGTCCCTGGATGAGTAGATAACCCTTTGCTTTACACAGATGTATTTCGCGCAGCCGACCTTTGAAAAACATTGAGGCAAAAGTAGAAATTGCTATTAATAAGATTTTCACTTTTGCTAAAATCATGTTTTTACTGTATATAATTTATTACACTTTTACTTATTTATAGATATTTTCCTTTCCCTATGTGTGATGCTTTATAAAATCGCCTGCTATAAACTAGTTTAATGTTTGAAAGGGCTGTCTGTCCCCTCTCCGTCATTTAACCGACGACCGATGAGTCTGTAAATAAACGTCAGTAGAAAATAGTGTGGGAAAATCAGAAAGTGTTCTTTTGTGAACCATTTCTCGTGTTATCACAATAACCCATCCTCTTTTAAACCTTTCTGCATTTTAGTAGATTTCATAACGTCATTTGAATGAGGTAGTGTCTAAACTAGCAGTTCATGAAGCGCGTTCAATAAATATTTATGGTTTGTGAACAAATATTGAAACAGTGTAAAATGTCTCTTCACGTATCTGTATACTCATGTAGCAATATCACATTGTTTTTATACTCTCAACTCGATACTTCTCTCCGTTTAGAAATGTATCTTTACGACGACCCACACGTCGCTTGAAAACAGTGTGAAAAATATGCTATCATGATTTATCTTTTAAAAAAAATGTTTCCCTTAATCCAAATTTCACGTTCTATATTTTTACTATGTATCCTCTTTCAACAAAAAAAAACCTTCGCTTTATTCAGGTTTGCTATATGTCTTTCTTCCACAGGTTTTACAAACCCTATAGCGACTTTATTGCAGAGCTGGTATGTCACAGTTTAACTCTCAATTCAAAAGACAAGAATTGTTTAACCCTTTTGCTCATATAGACGCTTTCTGACACCTCTGCATCAGACGGCTTTTTGAAAACATAGTGACAAAAGAAGAAATTGCACAAAACGTGCAATTTCTCCTTTTGCCACAATGTTTTCCACTTTTTGTCATAGGTTATCCATTAAATTATGGAGATTCTCTATTTTTTGACAAAATACGTTCAAAGTCGTCTGCTGCAGAATTGCTGAATTCAGTGTCTAAGGCTGAGTCGCGTCGTGTTAATTAGGGATTCTTGTTTCATCTGTATATTGTGAAGTTGTACTGTCTCGTCAGAACTTGTGACAACACTCTAGAAGTGTAGTCCCAGTGTTTTTAAGCAAATACATTATCATATTTAGACGTGACAAGACCTCTTTCCCTCATACACGACTAAATTATTTTAAAATCCCATTTCTTCTCTAGATATTCACATTACGTTATGAGATAAACATATACCTGAGAATGTAGGGGATGTTTTGTACTTGCAACAAGAAATCGGCCCTATTTCTATATATTTATGAAAAAATGTCTGTATTTATGGAAAAATCTCTGTATTTAACAATACATCTGAATTGACCTATTAAAGATAACCGACACGATTGTAGAATCCAATGTTGATAACGTTATCAAAACGATCCCCTAACACCTTTGTATGTTGTATCAGGAAGATGAGTTTAGTCAACTAAAAACTACTTTTTTAACAAGAGTATCCAGAAGCACACATATGTCGCCCGTAAATACGTTAGTAAGTGACGGGGAAACAGACCGATGAACAGACACCGCACAAACAGATGAACGGACATGTGACGGAGAAGTGATACAGACGACACAAATTAATTCTATACATTATATTTGCCAAGCTGATTTTAAAAGTCGTCTGCTTCAAAATTATTGTATTTTAGAAAGGGTTAACTGTGCATATTTTCTCTTATACTAGAATCATAATGCACTTAAGTCTTCTTTTTAAAATAAAACAAAGATATTAAAGTGTAACATTTTCAAAAGATTTTTTTAAATCAAAATATTTGCAATCAACTCGGGGATTTAGGTAATACCGTCACTGAGATACTACAAGATTTAAATTCAAATAAATTTAAATAAATATTTCAAATTGTAAACAACTGAATCGTACTCCGTATTTTATGACCGTCTCAATCATGGTAACAAATTATGTTTTAAAAGAAATGGATAAGATTTTAAGCTAGCAATTTATGGTAGGGATAAAGCTAACATTTGAAACTGCTGTTTATTACTCGAAGCCAACAATTCACCTATTCATGCATTCTTAAGAATGTTCAAGTACATGTATATGTTTTGGTCTAATATATATACGTTGAATCAAAAGTGTGAGTTTCAATCAGTTTAAAACTCTTTCCCACATTGAGACGCTTTCTAACGACGTTGCAGCAGACGACTTTTGAAAACATCGTGGCAAAAGGAAGAAATTGCTAATAACGAGCAATGTCTCCATTTGCAACAATGATTTCAACTCGATTAAATAATCCTACTTTTATTTATAGATATTTACCATGTTCTTGTCTAGATGTTTTCTAATTTTGACTTTTTTGTATGTGGGAAATGGTTAATCGAATCTCAACGCGACAACTGGCATGCTAGATATTACTTAACCCTTTTCCTCATACGACAATTCTGCAGCAGACGACTTTGAACATATTTTGTCAAAAAACAGAAAATCTCTATAATTGAATGGATAACCTATGACTAAAAGTGGAAAACATTGTGACAAAAGGAGAAATTGAACGTTTTGTGCAATTTCTTCTTTGTCACTATGTTTTCAAAAAGCCGTCTGCTGCAGAGGCGTCAGAAAGCGTCTATATGAGGGAAAGGGTTAACGGCAGTGGTTACGACGATATTGTCAAGGGCGTATATTTTCAATAAAACAAGATACATCGTAGGAAAACATATGATCTGTGTGTTGAAACTTGTGGGCTTATAATCTCACCATTGTAGCTTTACACACATTGAAGAAACCAATGGGCTATATTTCTAGCCTTTTGTCAGTTGTTAGATGTATGACTCTACTAAATATATCCGGAAGACACTGGTACCAGTGTAACAAACTGATGTAACAGGAAAATGTGATTATTTTAACAATTTCTTTTTTTTTTTAGCTCTTACGGTTATATCAAAAATGAAAATAATGTTGTTTATCAATTACGATACTTGCTCTTATTGTGAAATATTGTATGGCAGCCTAACAGTATCGTAAGGGCCAACAACAATATTTCTCTTTCATTTTAATATAACTATAACTAACAATTCTGCAGCAGACGTATTTGAACATATTTTGTCAAAAAATAGAAAATCTCTATAATTGAATGGATAACCTATGCCTAAAAGTGGTAAAAAATTGTAGCAAAAGGAGAAATTGCTCGTTTTGAGCAATTTCTTCTTTTGTCACTATGTTTTCAAAAAGCCGTCTGCTGAAAACTAACATCAGTTTGTTACTTCGGTGCCCGTGTCGGAAGGTGAAGACTCTGGTGAGACTGTGAGTATGAACAGACTCATCTTCAGAGATTCTTCGCCGCACGCAGGTTCAACACTCAAGCCATTAAGCCATCAGGTCATCAAGCTGTCACGGTTATAACCGCCAATGGTTGACGCCCAAGAAAAATACGGACCTTCACACAATCTTACCAACTTAATGTTTTATTGTCAACATAGCATTTCAGAAAATCTGGATAGTCGAAATAAAAAATCGAGTCGTATCCGGTATTTTTTACCCATTTATGTTAACCCTTTCCCTTATACAACTTTTCTGCAGGAGACGACATTGAAAACAGGTTTGCAAAAAATATGAAAAATCTCTGTAAATGAAAGTGTAAGAGTTGAAAACATTGTGGAAAAATGGGAAATTGTTCTTAATGAGAAAGTTCTCCTTTTGTCACAATGTTTTAAAAAGTTATCCGATGATGTGTATGTACAGACTCACCCTAGGCTTCATTTCCTTGCCTTGGGTGCGAGAATGTCACGGGTTCGATCCCCGTTCCCGTCATACCAAAGACCAAACATCGAGGTAATAGATTCCCTGCTTGTGACTCTGGGTTGCGGGGAATTCATTACGACCTATTCGTCGGTGTCAGGGTGCATAAGATTAGTAGTTTTGGTAAAGTTTCAAGTACAAGCTGTGATATAACTGAAATACTGATAAAAAAAACCCACAATTCAAACACACCCCATTTCGCTAGTCGCTGCTATTTCATAGCGGAGTCACAAAGATTATGTCTACATCATCGTAAAACAGACTCCACACAAAGTACGACCGGACATTGACAAAGACATATTACTGTCCGATAAAGAAAGATAGATTAATCCGTAAATCAACAACACATAGTAATAATGACGTTCTACCTCATAATGATGATTTATTATAACACCAATAAATCTGTGTCCTCAAATTACCACCACCAACAAATAAGCCATGTTGCACAGACACTTGGCGCTTTCCTACTTCATGTACAAGGAATGGAGCCGATCTGCATGTGATCCCTTTCTTACTTTATTTTTATATCGCGGTTTGAAATTGATCCTACGTGGAGTGATTTGTAGGACAATCAGTGAAGACACTGTGGTGACAACGTTTCCAAGGTTACCTCTTTGCCTGCCATGACACCTTTATATACAATAATAAAAAACAAATCGTCGTCTCAAATCGTTCACCTTTCCACGCAAATGACCGCCACTGTGATGAAGTGGGTTAGTGGGTTAGACTCAAGTGCAGTAACATTTAACATATCTGTAGCAAAGAACTTTGAAAATTTATCCGCAAAATCACAAACAATCTCTAAAAAATGAAGTTATATTTACAGACAAAAAGTCGAAAACATTGTGGCAAAAGGAGAGATCGCTCGTTTAGGGCAATTTCTCCTTTTGGCATAATGTGTTCAAAACTTGAGCTTCAAGATAGTTACCTACCAGCTACTAACCCTAACTAGTCCCCCCTTTAAAATAACAAAGACTCGTCAAAGATACATCACTTAGTCCTAACCCTGTCCCATATACAGAGACTTTTAAAGTCAAGGTGGAGCAGTTTAATTCTTTTGTAACAATTTTTTGAATATTTATTAATAATTATACTTTCATTTCGAGAGATTTTCTATAGTTTAGCCTAGTTGTTTACAAAGTCGCCTGCTGCAGGTTTTTGTGTATCGACAAAGCCCACACATGGTGAGATCTTGCCGTATCCCAATTGATTGTCACAGATATTGTCTTTTATAATCAACGGTTCTGATGATGACTATATTTTTTTTGTAATTCCATACATAAAGTTGCACCCACTTACAATAAACAATTTAGCATCATTATGATTTCGAGGGCTTGGCGTGAAACGGTTGTAACTAAAATTGGTAATTTTTTACCAAGGTTAATCACATCGCCATAAAGTCTTTATAAGCGTTAAATCATTTTTCTTGGTAAACAATGGAAATTTAGGTGCCATTGCTCGTTCTGAGCAATGGCACCTAAATTTGCATTGTTTACAAAAGTGTCGAAATTGCCACTAAACCAGGGTTTTCAAATTAGGATTTAAGTTACAACTGTTTCACGCCAAGCCCTCGATTTATAATTCACTAACGAAACCCTCACGGTATTATATCTGGTTTTATGAATAATTAATTATTTTGTGAAATATGTTTATATGTGTATGCTCATAGTGTAATGAGAACGTTTAACATGATGCAAACTACATGTATGTGTTTTACAATATATCAATGTATCTGGGATGTGTTTAAGGATTATTGCTATGTAAGGCTGAATTAAAATATACAAGTCCTGTAATCGTATCTAGAAGAAGACCCGAGTTATCGTTAATTAGCCACACATCTGACATGTTATGCAACAAAACTGTCTCAAAATAATTAATTCATTTAACATATAATAACAAAACACTTTTGAACGGTCAATATTTGAAAATAAAGCATAATCCAAACATTAGACACATGCAACACATCTGCAGTAGACGACTTTGATATCGTTTATGCAAAAATAAAAAGTTCTTTCAACGCATGAATAATTATTGAGTTGAGTGTAAATCATAGTGACAAAAGGAAAAATTGCTCATAATGAGCAATTTTTCCTTTTGTAGCAATGTTTTCAAAAGTTATCTGTAGCAGAGGCGTCAGTACGTGTATGTATTGGAGAGAGGGTTAACGTTTAAAACGGCCGTTTAGATATGTCGCGATTTTTCATGTATTTGTCTATCAGTTGTTGACTGGTTTATATTTCCATACTAACGTCATTTCCGTTATCTTGACTTATCCCTTTCATGTTTAACATCGTTTGGGCGGTCATACATCCTGAATTAGACCGACTAAAGTTTCAATACATTAACATCTTTTAACACCCCTCCTTTCATCTTTTCACATAGTTTGTTCGTAGTTTACGTCTTTCACGATTTAGCCACATTGTGTTTGACCATCTACAGGAAACAGTTCAACAACCGTTGAGAAACGTTGCTCTGAATAAGTACAGACTGCAGTGGGAAATAATGATCACATTAGTGCGTTCCATAAAAATAGTCTTTTATGACAGGCCAATTAAAACAAAAATGTGGATAAAAAATATCTACTATATATACAATATACAGCAGAGTACGAATTACAAAGTTGGTTGATTCCTATAGTAAACCAACACGCGAGAGCGAGATAGGTATTACTGAAGTATAAATATATACATACAGATATACTATGACGAATAAATCAACCGAGTCAGTGATAGAATGTTATAAATAGTTCGAAAGTTATCTCTTCATTTTGAAATACTTCATCTGATAAACTGCATTGACCAAGTCGAATTTTACAGCAATTGCGAAATAAGTCAGTTTCAGCTGATTTTAATCACTCTCCATGACTAAACCAGTACTCGCGCCGGTCGCATGGACACTCCCAAAGACAGAACCCGCTCATCACGGGATTCGAACCCGGGACCTTTGGAACGCTCTGAATCTTTAGATAAAGGTTCTGATTAGACTTGGTACTGCTGTTCCAAAAGTAGTTGCCAGGAGGTTACAAGATACCAGTAATATCCACTGTGGCCCAAACCGGTAATAGCGTTCTATTACTTAGGTCGCATAACAGTTACTTTCGGGATAATCGGATTTTGACCAGGGTCAAAAATAGAAATAATGATAAATAGTAAGTTTTGGGTACATGTTTGGGTAAAATGTTGATTTTAATGTTTATAAATGTGAAAAGTAAGCTCTCAGCATGGTTTTGAATTTTTTGTTTGAACCCACTTCTCCTTCTGGTATGGCAAAACTGGTTGCGGAACTAGGCGTGAATTTAGAGGTAAATTTGAATACCAGCTTTCGCGTCCAAGATTGCCTGAAAAGGAGCTGGAAACATGGTATTTCTGACAGATTGCCTATTGTTTTGAGAGTCTTAGCAGCTCTTCAATTTTACACTAAACCCCTGCGTTTTTGTTGGGTGAACTTTGGAGTAAAGGGTTAAATTGGTCTTTTTGTCCGTCCTACTATTTTCATCCTGTTTCAGACCACTTTTGTGGCCAATTCTTTCCATAATATTGACTGAGAGTGTATATTCCAGCCATTTTCTTATAATTCTGGCACTCCTTGATACAGCAAAATCCTTTTAATAATACCAAAAAGGATATTATGAGAAATATTGAGAGAATAAAAGTAGGGGGTGTCCCCAGGAAACAGAAAATCAGCTTTCAAAACTGTGTATTGCCACCTTAGTACTTAAATATGCGCACACCGCAATTGTTATAATTAATTAGGAAATATATCTCATTTTTATATCACGATTTGGAGTTCAGGTGTGTAGTCATTAATCACAAAGTGATTAATTTATACACACCTGAACGTTAAAACGTGATATAAGACCCGGTGTATCACTCAAAATGAGATATATTGCCATTCTAGCACTTTTTGTGGCGATTGGTTTGACAATCGCCACAATGCTAACAGAAACAACAACAACGAAAAATATTTACATAGTCGGTTTTGAACAATCGGTTGATATTTTTTTTCCTTACTGCAAACTAATTTACTCACATCCGTTATAGTTCCATCATTGATGCAGAGACGTGATTAATAATAATTATGTCAGTGCTACTTTGGTACCGGATTGTTACTAATATTAGAGTTTTATCGAGACATTATCTACATAGAGTTAAAATATGTAAATACTATCTTCGTCATGATTGGGCAGATAATAAATATCATTGCGCGTTCTATCTGCCTTGCAAATAACTGTGATGATACTCAAATCTGGAAATTCCAAAAGGTTCTATAAATAGCTCGCGAGAATATTATAAACGCTTTATTGTGTAGTTGTTTAAATATATGAAAGCGTCTAGATGATAATACTGGTTTACAAAGACACACGTGTCAGTGTGTACACACGTTATGTATACACGTCTGCACGTTCTAGAGTCAATTAGCAATCAATGCTGAAAGTGTAGCCTAATTTAGTTTGGAGATCGAGCATTATAATATATGCCTATATTTTTATAAATTGAACAGTTTGACAAATAGTGAAATTGTGCTTTTTATTCGCTATATACTGCTTGTTACATTGCATGCTTTTCCATACGATCGCCACTACAGTGCCATTGGCGCTTTGATTTTATAACTAAAAGGGATAAAACTTATGGGGGAACTATGTTTTGACATGACGTTGCTTTCCTTGATAAAATCACGTGTATTTACTCCCCATTGTATTTGTTTTGGAAATATTCACGGAAACTAACTAAACATTTTGAAATCAGTTTTATTAACAGTCTATGAACATTTTGTTTTTTATTATACCTTTTTCAAATGTCCATATACTCACAACGTTTTTGACCGGTTAACAGTATGCTGTTACATGGCACGCGCGTCTAAAATGTTGGTCATGCTCGTGCATGACGTCACCGTTATCATTCACTTTCCAAACGGCATTTACAACAAAAGCACGTGACTGCATTCATTAAATGTCAAGCCCCAGCGTAATAACGCATGCGCACTACGAAACATTGTATGAAAAATACGCGGGAGGGAATTTCAACAGCAAAAAATAGTTCCGGAAGTTTAGAGTGATATACTGTGTAATATAACCCGCTCCAATCCCTCTTTGCGTATAAAAGAGAAATTGTCAATAGTGTTAGAATATAGAATAGACTATACTGTACTGTCACTTTCGACTTCGAGTTATCGCGAATTCACTGTATTTTAATTCGATTTTCATCCAAATGTCTACGGTTTATTGTCGTTAATAAACACGGAATACTCGTTCTAAGTGCTTTCGTTTCCGTACCACGAATTATTTATGATATGACAGACTTGGGAATATGATAGAATTCATTATCGATTCGTGGTTGTTATTTCCGTTTAATCGCCTTATAAAGTAAGTAGTTGACAGAGCTTTGGGAGAACGCAACATGGAGACAGGATAGACCCACAATTGAAACGAGAATGTCTCACCAATACTGACCTCATCCTCATATAGACCTTTTTTTATATTATTATTTGGAGTTAAAAATGTTTCAACAATAATTTAGTCATATCACGGTGATAGAAAAAGTTTTCACGATCCTTGGGTAAGCAAATAAGTACTATGCTGATAGATGTGCCTTCACCATGGGCACTTAATCATGACCGCCGAGATCGCAGATTCAACACTGGACATCCCGCACTTCCGGTTCCAAATCCAACAGTCTTACCAATCGGTGACGGTGGATTCCTAACATTCATAACAATATATATATATAGCATTATGACGTCAATGCATGTTATAATATTTAAATTGCTAGCCATACAACTCATCAAGTTTGCGAAATAAAATAAATCACAAACAAGGTGATCTTCAGCACAAATTTGACTGTATTTGTTAAATGAATCTAAATACAGGATCCAATTCCACCATTCTTACTTAGCGCTAAGTAATACTTAAATTCTTAAGAGCATATTTCATCATTTGTGTTTCTCTTATAAAAATGCCAAAATATTTCATTTCTTAACAAGTATTGTAAACCAGCAAAGTAACAATTTCTGTCGACCTAGCCATTTACTTAAAAAAACATTCCACCATTCATGTTTTACAAAATATAAGGGATACAAAAAAAATACGAAATATGTATTTAAGTATGTATTTAAGTATGTATTTAAGCATTACTTAACGATAATTGACGTTGGTGGAATTGGACCAAAGTCTACCACCTAATGGTTGGCTGTACGAGAGAGCGGCCCATATGTATGTACATGTAGACATTTTAATGACTTCAAGTTCAGTAAAATTTGAATTGACTCTGTCCACATAGAGCTAAGTTGACCCCTACTTTCCCTGATTTATGATAGATAGATAGACAGATAGATATCATTAGCAAACATACGAGTAAAGATAGTTCGTATATTAATAGATAGTTGTAAGTCCTTGTCAAACAATGTGGTACAGAGGTGACTTGGGAATTTTGTATCGAGGAAAAGTTTCTTAAGTTCCTACGTACCTTACACACATACATATTTAATGAGCCTAATAACACGATATATTGATTGATTGATTATTTCGTTGGCTGCCTGGTTTGTTGGTACACTGTCTGACTGACTGATTGATTGATTGGTTGATATATTGACGTTTGACCACTTGTTCAGTTATATCCGGGCGCGCCGGCGCCATTGCTTGCATACTTGGTTGATTGATTGGAGTTTTCAGTTATATCTCGACGGTCAGTTCACCTTACCATATGTTTGCTGGTTTTATCGCATTAATACCCCATACACCATTCTTCCGAGGCAGCATCCAGACTGACTATTTTAGCTCAGTGGTGATAACCGAATGATGCTTGCTAGCCACAATGAATTGTGTAAATCATCGGAAAAAACATTGGCCAAGCCTGTATTTCAACTCGTGACCCAAGGATTAATATCTCTTTTCGTTGCCAACTGACGTTTCGCTACTCGATCTGTTTGGGGTATTTACAATTATGGCCAGTATACATTGTAATTGCATTCTTCTGTACTTGGTTGTTCAGTAATAATCGTAAACTAGATGAATGTTTTAACAACTGGAACGCATGCGGATCCTGATTTACACTTGTCGCAAATTCCTCAAGTTTCCTTTTCTTGTCACATGATCCAAATAATACAAATATGAGTGACTAATAATTACAGCAAACCCCGAACTAATTTACTTTTCTTGTGTAAATTTGATCCCCGTTTAAATTTGTTTTTGATACATTTTATTATGATGTAACAGTAAACATACGGAAAGGGTTATATGAACAAAATTGAAATGTTCTATCTGACTCAATCACTTATCAAGTTTGGCCTTTAGTCCTTACATAATCGGTATAGCCTTTTTCTCACTTTTACTTTCATTTAAGATACTTAACAATTATTTTTAACTTGTTTCATTGTCAGTTTCCGTTTAAAAACATGGTATTGTCAACACTATGCAACCTGCTCAGATTCCACAGGAAAGTATGCATTTTTGGTGTGCAAATGATAATGATAAAATTAGTCAGCTTGCGCCGTCTCACATTATACACAGAACTGCAGAGTCCTGGTCCCTTTCTCATACTAGTCTCGCGTTTAATTTGTTGTTGATTCCCCCAATTATTATTTTACTTATTTGGTAAATACATATTGATCAATAATTGTAGTTTAATGCCGTTTAAACAGTTTTGAGTAATATCACGACGGCCAGTTCACCTAGCAGCATATTTGTCGGTTTTGTTTTGGCTTTATGGCTTCAGTACCCAGCCCAAGATTTTTCCATGGGACTTATTAACACCCAGTTGACACTGTTTCCATTAATCATGTTTGAAACTCATATATATATTGATAAATACATTTACATTAATTATTCATCTGACTGATTTAACCCTTTCAGCGCCGAAATGTTTAAAGTAGACTCTTCCATGTTCAAACTCGGACGACTCTATATTCATGTTATAGGATTTTTGGAATATTTTATTAGCTGACAGTCAAACAATGCAGATTTCAGGTGAGACAGCTCGTTACGAACTGACTCACCTGAATCTGCATTGTTTGCAAAAAGCCCAATATTGCCTTTGGCGCTGAAAGAGTTAAATAAAGATAGTAGACTGGCATCAGTACATTAGAAATGTTGCTGTAAAACGGTTAAATCTGATCAATTGTTCATTGTAGATGCTTATATAGCCTTTCACACCACTTACTAATTCCGAAAAGCGTCATCATTCACTACTAGATATGTAATAATCTGTCAAAATACTCATTCTATCGAAAATAATATCAAAGCTAGTGTAGCACGAAGTTGTCACCGAGAGAACTCGACTGAAAAACGGTTTAGTTGGGATGGGTTATGTGAGGAGAAAGGCCGTTAGACCAATACAGAAGAAAGTGTCAAATATAATCCGTACAAGCGACATCTTTAGTACCATTTTACTGCATAAATCATATCAACTAACTGTCTGAACACATTAAGTTCACCAGTATTAGTATAGGTCACAAATGAGTCGCGTCTTGAGTTTAGGGTGTGATTGTATTGGCGTACAGTGAAGACTCAGATGAGCCTGTATATACGGACAGTCACGCCAGAGTCTTCATTGTTCGGTTACCTGTTATATAGATCGACCTGCATCTTCTGACAACACACTAGAAGCGTAGCCCCAATAGTTCTACGACAATGTAACTCTAAGTGATGCCACACCGGGTAGTCAATAGGACTCCAAATCGCTAGACGCAGCTCAACATTTGTATTTATTTACCTTTTGCATTAGCGAATATTAATAGCATGAGTTCAGGAGAACTTGTAAACATGCACGGTCTCATCACAGCCTACACGAAATGACCCACATAGTTCAAGTAGATACTCGAAATGAAGACCTATGCCCGTGCAGAGCACACACACACACACATATATATATATGATGGATTGGTTGAGCGATTAATTCAACGCCGTTTCGTTTTCAACGGTATTTCAGTTTTATCACGGCGGCCAGTTCACCACCTAAGGTGTGTTTCCTGATGTTCTCGCATCAGTACTCCAAACATCATACTTCCCAGACCGCTGTTAATTGGTGGAAGACGAATGACGCTAGC